>JAVIWB010005860.1:0-82123 GCA_031893035.1 Dermolepida albohirtum
TATTCAGAAATGAATTTTCAGTTTCAATGCAGTATTTCAGCCCTGAAGATGTCCCATACAAATGGCTACGAAACGTCGGCAAAATATACAACTGAAGCGGTTCCAGCCCGGAAACCCAGAAGCAGATGGCATGGACCACGACCGCGGAAGTCTACGTACCAGATTATTCAGAAATGAAATTGGAATTACATATTTTTGAAAGATGAAAATCTAATTCAGTATGAAACAGATTTAAATTTTTATCTACTTGTGTAGTTAATACATGCTTTGTATAATAAATAAAAAGGGAAACAAGATTGTTTGGAATGAAAATAAACGAATACGAATAAAATTCATTTAATTGTAGACAAAAATATAGAAAATATATTTTAATTTGATTCGTATATCTGGTAAGTGGCGCCGAATTTTGATAGCGTTCTGGTACATAATTAAAAATTCTGATTCCACTGAAATCAATGGTTCTTTTCGTTAGTTCCAAAAAAAGGTTTGTAGATTATTGACATGTCTGTTTTTTTTCAACTCCCAAATAAACATGTTTTGTTGAGTAGCTTTTTCGAAATTTGTTCATTCCAACTATCTTGTATAGTAATAATAATATTGTATTGTGTATGTATATACATATGCCCTAGAGTAGAATCTTAACAATAGTAAATAACATATGTTATAGTTTAAATCAGGAATGTTTTCCGATCACGTGATCACTGTCGTATGAAATAAAATGTCGACAAGAAGTGAGGATGTCAAATTAAATACTATATTGCTGTCAGATGCGATAATGTTTTATATACCTAACCTATAAACCTGTAAACAGCAAATGCAAAAGCTGCCTAGGTTGGTTACCTATGTGTAAACTTACAAGGCTGATGAAATAAATATGATAAATTAGCTGTTAGAACAATAACAAATAAGAGGGGAAAATACAAATATAATAATATCGGAACGGTAGAAAAGACAATATACATGCTCTACATACGTCTGTCTATTTTGTCACGATTTCTTGACAAGTCGTAGCGCGTAACTCTATTAGAAAAGCGTTTACGCCCTTTCTTTCGTCAACGCATGTGACTACCGATGAATTAGACAAATACCGGTATATGTTCGTATTTTGCAGCGCCATTGATACATCGGAAAATTTTCGTGGTTTAAACTTTATATAAGCTTACATTCAAATACTAAATATAGAGAAATTGATAAATAATAAGATAACAACTTAGTGGTCGAAATACGTACACAGAATACGAACATTGATGCGAAAAGGGGTTTTGTTTGCCTTTTTTGATTAATCGCTCTATCGAAATTTTATGTACAATATTTTGTAGTAGAGCCTTTCCGTAGTACAGGAAAATGTAGAGCATAATATTCAACTAGTCCGTGTAGAAATCTTACGATATATAATAAACACATTACAGTCTCCTTAATGACGAAATACCATAGAAAATAATTATCGACTAGCTCATAAATAACACCAAAAAAATGAAGAAAACTTGGAAACATTACAAATAACGAAGAACAAACTACTTATGACAACCATAAATGCGTAAAATTTTATTTTTGATGTGCAACTGACGTTTACTGACAATAAATGTGTACCATTTATTTTATAAAGGTAACTGCCCTATTGTGACCTCTTCTTAAGGAAGTCATCACTTGCATATAATTATGCGCTTTAACGATATGAAACTAAATTCTAATTTCTACACGTTTTTGAAATTTTTTGAAAAAACTTCTTCTATCCGCGCGGAACTCAAGCGCACGATCTTATGCAAACCGGCGCTTATGTTTTCACCCTTAGACCACAGAAAGCGGCGAATTCTAGTCTTTAATGGGACGTAAAATACATTACAGAAACAGGTATTAAATGAAATCCATATAGATTTCTAATTGCGTACATATAATTATTCGTTTTTACGATGTGAAACTAAGAAATTCTAATTTTGACCGCTTTTTGCGTCGTATATACAAAGCAAACATTTTTTAAAAAAATTCTCGCTCTCCTCTCAAGACTCGAACCTGCGATCTTATATTAACAGGGTATGTGTCCTTCACCCTTAGACCACAGAGAACGGTAAATTCATACATTTCACGCGCCGTAAATTATATTATAGAAAGAGGTATTAAATGAAAACCACGGTAGGTTTTTAATTGCATACATATAATTATGCGTTTTTATTATGTGAAGCTGCAAAGTTCTAATTATAAACGCTTTTTAGATAGTGAAAAACTGCATGCCCTCCGCGCGATACTTGAACCTATGATTTCATGTTAACCGGGCCTGTATTTCCACCCTTAGACCACGGAGAACGGTGAATTCTAGCCTTCTAACGTGCCATATTGCAATACTTTTTCAAAATAATGTCAACATTATATATACGGTTAAAATTAGAATTTTTCGTGGCTAACTTATTTATTATTCATTTTAGAAATTTAGTGTATTAATTTTTACGCTCGAAACTAAATTGTATTTAAAAATTTTCAAAAACATGCAGAGCGTTCCACTTAAAAAATGCCAAATTTCAAATTACTTAGGAAATGCGTTGTTTCATTGCTTATTACATGCTAGAAACATGCTAGGAACATGCTAGTTTGTTAATTTAACCTAATTCGCAGCTCTTGTAATAACTGCGATAGGAATAGTGAGCATATAATTTGGATCAACCTGTATAGTCGCCTGAAGCTGTTTTAAACGATCGTATTGTTCTCTTTTGAAACAAATTTTAAATTTAAAATTATAGCTTTTTTTATAGTTTTTCATTCACCTTAAAAGAATGAATTGCCCACGATTGAAAAAGGGACAAAACTTCCAGAGTGTTACTTGAAAATACATAAAAATAAACACATATTTTATTGTTCTGATAAAAAAACTTTTTACTTATACTTTTTTCAATGAATTGTGTTTTCAAATGAAATATCTCCTGAACATTGAGATTCTTTACACACATCTCACACACCACATATGTACATAAATATTCAATGTTTTAAAGATCCGCCGAGCACAAAAGGCAGAAACACATGTAACATTGGATGTTCAGCCTTGAAAATCAATTTACGTTTCCCATAAGTACGTAGAAAATAGGAATAAATAAAAGACAGGCGCAAGCATATACATACATATGTACATGAGCAATTCATTCACAGGACGCGGTCGTACTAGTTATTTATAGTTCGCGGCATCTCTAAGTTTCCTCTAAACAGTAGTAGTTTCTGCTAACATCCTGCCCATAATTCCAGACATGCTAATTAGGAATTTGTTGTCTATATTTGTTCTGTTCATAAACAGAAGATAAGGGACTGTATAATTCCCTTCCATACAACTCCTTTCACCATCTGCTTATGACATCTACAATGTCTAGGAATATTACACAGTTCGAATGCACAACGTGGGCACTAAATAGAAAATAAGTACGGGTTGCACAAACAACTGTTCATATTAAATATACGTATACCTAAATAAATTTGTTTGCGTAGATAAGTGGAAATAATTAGGAAAATATACATGCGTACGTTACGAAATAACCGTTAAGATCGAGTTATTCAACGATTATCTCTCGCTGCACATTATCTGTCTATTGCTATTTAGTTAAGAGCTTGACGTGATTTTCATGTTTGTGCTTTTCGATTGAAATTCTGTGGAAGCTTTCTAACCTTTGGGAAAAATATCGCTTCTTAAGTGCCACTTATGAAATAATACCTAATAAATGACAGGCATACGAATTAAATTAATAAAATTGACTTATTTTTATTTCCTGCACTAGTGTGGTAAGCAATAATTAGATAAAATCAATAAATCATTATTATAAGTACAATTACTACCATGTTCATTTGAATTAAATTTGATAATTAAACTTCAACGATATTTCTTAAAAATTGGCACTGGTTCCATCTATTATCTACATCCATAATAAAAAACATTAGTTGTCAATAATTCATCCGAGACTTTTAATCGAGTAGAAATAGACTTATTAAACAAAGGTTTAAAACATTGTTTGTCCAAACGCGACACCCCTACCGAGGAGGTGATCGCAAGAATCGAAACGGCTATTAAATATTTAGATCCAACTTCAAAAAATTGCATTAGAGAAGCTTGTAAGACTCAAATTAAACAGAACTTACAAGAACACAAAAAAAAAGTAGTGCACCACGAATGGAACTTGATTAAGAGTCTCAGATCGAAAGACTGTTTTTATTTCAAAGCAGATAAAGGGAATAAGTTAGTAATATTGAACAAAAGCGACTATTTTAAAAGAGTAAAAAACTTAATCTCAGAAGGGCTCTATGTTGAATGTACGAAAACTCCATTACCAAAAATGATTAGGGACAAAAAAAACGAGTTAAAAAGTTGTGCAAAGTTAATAACCCTGAATTTAAATTATAGATTAAGTGTAAGTTATCCGTTGATCCCTAGACTATATTGTTTACCTAAAATACACAAACCAGGAAACTCAATGAGGCCAATTGTCTCAGGGATCAACTCTCCTACTTACTTGATTTGAAAGTGGTTAGTCAATGAATACAAAAATTTGCCCGAAAAACTTGAAAGCCTATCAGTCACTAACTCATTAGAATTTATTCAAAAGATTAAAGATTGTAAATTAGAAATTTTAGTATCATTCGACGTAACGTCATTGTTTCCTTCGGTACCGATCCCAGAAACTTTGAAATATTTAGAAGAACTTCTTCACAAAAATAAAATCGAACCAAAGAAAATAAAGGAACACGTGAGATTAACAAACCTTTGCATATCCCAAAACTGTTTTCAATTTGAAGGGAAGTTTTATGAACAAAAACAGGTAACTGCAATGGGCAATTGTCTTTCTCCATTCATAGCGGACTTATTTATGAGTAACTTTGAAATTGAATTAAAACATAAAGCTAAATATTTTCCAAGAATCTGGATTAGGTACGTCGACGATATTTTCGCGATTTTTAATACACATAAATGCAACTTGGATGATTTCGTTAAACAGTTGAATTCAAAATTTCCAACAATTAAATTTACAGTAGAAAAAGAAAACAATGACAAGTTGCCTTTTTTGGATACCTTAGCTATTAGGAATAATCTTAAAATAGAAATTGATATTTTCCGAAAAAAACCAATGTCAATAGATTCATCACGGCGGACTCAAATCATAGCATGCAACAAAAGATGGCTTCGTTCAGTTTTCTTACCAATCGCTTGCTTAATTTCCCACTAACAAAAGTAAGATACGAAAAAGAATTGAATTTTATTAAAAATATCGCGAGATACGATGGTTTTGATTCGGAGATAATCTATAGTTTAATTAGGAAGGCCAACATAAGAAAAACAATCCAGGATACCACATGTCTGTTACCTCAAAGCAATCGGGAAAAGCAGTTTGTTTGTTTACCTTTTCACGGTTTGACGAAAAATTTAAATAGGATTTTTAAAGAAGGCGGTTTTCAAGTTAATTATCGATCGACTAACTCATTAAAATGGCTTTTAGGAAATGCAAAAGACAAAGTCGAGGATAATAAGAAATCGGGAATACAGAGCATTAAATGTTTAATGTAAAATGTAAAATATGAAAACTACTTTGGAACTGGGGACAGAACAGAACAGAATGTATGAATTTATTAAGTACTAACAAAATAAATAAGTGCAACAACAAATCTTTAAATGTTTGCTTATTTTACTGCGTTTTAGGGATATTATTGTGATATCGATAATCCGCAGGATTGCTGCTTCATTTGAGGTATATACGTCCTCTTCCTTACGTACGCTCACACTAATATTCTTATATATATATATTCTTCAACTTTCTGGCTTAACCCGATTGATGAAGAAACCCTTCTCCGTGTTATACATTCTTTTCAAATAAACTCACTTTGGGTAATAATACGATTCCTAAATTCTTTATTAAAGATGCTCGCTATTTACTCGCTCTTCCTTTACAAAAGATTATTAATATTGCTATTTCCACTTGTGTTTTTCCTTCTTCCTGAAATCATGCTAGACTCGTTCCGAAGTGGTAATAAGTCTAGTTTCTCCAATTATCCAATTGTCGCCCTGCGGTAATTCTTTCTAAATTTTCTAAGATAATTTAATAACATTTATACAATTCCATGTTTTGTAATATCCACTCCCATCTTTCTTTACGTCAATACAGTTTCTTCCCTAGGAAATCTACTGTGACCAATCTGACTTGTTTCATGCAGTTTGTGAAATTATGGACGATCAGGGTCAGGTTTACTGTGTATATACTGATTTTCCTCGGGGAATTAAACATAATAGGTCGTCGTATATTATTAGATAAATTTTCTTCTTATAATTTTGCGCCTTGTCTCTTAAATTAATACAATGTTATCTCGTGAATCGCGTTAATTATGTTTTTTACAATAGATTCACTTCAGTATTTGTTTCATCATCTGGTGTTCCTCAGGGTTCAAACCTAGTTTCAATATTATTTTTGCTTTTCATAAATGATCTGTTACTGTAATTTACCTTCTCATGCCTTATGTTACATTGATAATGTAAAGATTTTTACTCTGTACCCTCCATCGAAAATATCAACAAGCTACAAGAGAATCTTATTTCAGTTTGGTCTAAGTATAATCATCTTTGTTTGCATGCTGATAAATGTCTTTTTAATGTTATTTACCCGCAAGTTATCTCCTTTTGCTTCCTCATATTCTACGAGTATATGCCGTCTCTATTAAGGACGTCGGTAGTTTGCTTGATTCGTTAATGAATTTTAACTTACATATTAAAATAGTTTGTTAAAGGAGCACAATGTGAAGTCGCTAGAAGAACGCAGACCCTTGTACAGTACTCGTTGATGATTCTCTGTCCAACTTAAATTTCCCTATTCTGTGCTCCCCCTCTAGAAGCCTGACCACGTTTATGAACCGTACTCGGAGAAAAATATGTATTTGGAAAGCTCCGATGATTCATATGTGCAGGAATACAAGCAACATTTATATTTTTGTAGGTAGTGTTAATTTAAAATTTTCAATTATTTTTATTTAATTTCTGTTACTCTTATTTATCTTTTCAACAATTTCATTTAATTTTACAAATTGTTCTATCTTGTATGTGCAATGTATTATTTTTTCTCTGTAATTGGGTTGCCTGTTCTGCAATAAAGTATATTTTTATTATATATTCTAACATTATACATTGATTAAATTGTGTAATTAATATACTAGGAATTCTATTTCCTTCTAAAACAGAATGAACAGAAGTAGAAACATTGTCTTGGGAAGGCTTGTTGATGGTATAATTTTGTTAAGCATATTTATTTCCCACATGTCCATCTACCACAAAAGAAAACACGCTCCAAACAGTCTAACCAAATAACAAATTTCACTGTGACTTGTCAATAATGTAGTAAATCTTCTTCAAAAACAGTAACATGTGTACTCTAATGGAATATACAGTTTTATGAATTTAACAGTTTTCAACGGTATTTTACTTAGTGTATTCAATCTTATTGGCAAGTTTTCGTATTTGCCTTTAAAGTAAATTAAAAAGAAACGTTCCTGATTCTGTGCAATTTATATTTTTATATTTAGTAAGCAATAATTACAAATGTTCTTTTAATATACGTTTTTATTGTGCGTATAGTTAGAAATATTACATTAGTTAACATCAATCAACGATGAAATATCACACCTCTGCTCCAGATATTCTCATTGTTAATATTCTAAAATTCATTGTAATACACAATATTTTAACAAATAAAAATGCACTAAGTACCCTTCATTAAGAGAAGTGATGAGTCAAGAACTTTATTGGTAAATTTATTTATTTTCTGAACTGAGAAAATCAAAATACAATAAGCAAAACAACCGTCTAGAAAACGGTAGACACGGGTTCGAGTCCTGTTCCAGTGCAAAAGTTTGTAATTCATTTCTGTAATTAGTAATAACAATGATATAGCAGGAAATGCTCATTTTCATCAAAATACCATCAGTTATTGTATTTTGAAATGTTAATATTGTGAATTAATAAATAAGAAAATAGGCAGATCTTCCTATATTTATTTTAATTTTTTAAATTTTGCACCGTTTCATAAATTTTGTATACACGACCGTAATTTTGTTTTTATTTACTAAATGACGAATTATTTTCATGTTTGCAAAGTCCCTTATTTCAGGAGGCGTAAACTATTGGGTTGGCAACTAAGTACTTTTGGTTTTGTAGTATAAAATAAAACACCTTTTTTTTAAACAAAGAATAGTTTTTAATCAATTATATATTTTCCATTTTCCTCAATGACCTTTTGCCATCTTTCTTTCAGCTGCATGATCCCGCGCTCATAAAATTTCTGCTCCTTATCAGCAAAAAACTGAACCAGATGCGAGTGAAGGTCATCGTCATTTGTGAAAGTTTTACCATTCAAAGAATTCTGAAAACTTCGAAATAAATGGTAATCAGATGGTGCTAAATCAGGGCTGTATTGGGGATGTGGCATTACTTCCCAGCCAAGCTCCAATAGTTTCCCACGAGTTGCCATAGATGTGTGAGGCCTTGCATTAGCTTGGTGGAAAACTACACCTTTCCGATTTGACAATTCTAGCCGTTTTTCTTTGATTGCTTCATCCAGTTTTATTAATTGTTGACAGTAAACATCAGAATTGATCGTTTGGTTCCTTGGAAGCAGCTCAAAAAACACAACACCTTTGTAATCCCACCAAACTGACAGCATGATCTTTTTTTGGATGCAATTCAGCTTTCGATGTGGTTTGAGCTGGTTTATCGTGTTTGCTCCATAATCGTTTTCGAACTATGTTACTGTACAGGACCCATTTTTCATCACCAGTGATGATTCTTTTTAAGAAAGGGTCGGTTTCATTTCGTCTAAGGTGCATATCGCAAAAGTTGATTCTTTGTGTTAAATGAATTTCTTTCAATTCGTGAGGTACCCAAATATCAAGCTTCTTAACTAGCCTAAGACATTTTAAATGTTTTTCAATTGTTGTGTGCGTTACATGTAGCCTCTCCGCAACCTCTCGAACAGTTATATGACGATCTTCTTCAATTATGACTTTGATTTGGTCATCATCAACTTCAGTAGGCCGACCAGAACGTTGCTCATCGTTGAGGGAAAAATCTTCAGAACGGAATTATTTATACCAATTCTGACACGTGCGCTCTGTTAAGCAATTAGCACCATAAACTTCACATATCTTTTTGTGAACCGCAGCAGCTTTCTTTCATTTACGGAAATAAAATAGTAAAATATGTCGAAAATGTTCATTTCTGCACTCCATTTAAAATTAACCCACAACTAATAGCTTTAATAAAAATCACGCACTACTTGCTTCTGAAGTTACGTCAATGTGACTAGTATCATGCGACAAACGGTAAAGTACAGCACTAACATACGTTATACAAGAAATAAAGCAACGCTCTCTATGAGTAAAAACCGAAAGTACGTAGTTGCCAACCCAATATATAGCAAAGTATTTAAAAATTGAATTGTTAGCTGTCAATTCAAGCTATGCTGGCATAAATTAAACTCAGTTTGACAAAATAAATGTTACTAGTTCTTGAAATGTCAACGTATTGTAACCTATTTATAAAATCAAATTTGATATTATGTTTTACTTTTATAGGATATAGTAAATAATTATCATTTGTGTTTCAATTTCGTATTTCTATTCGTCAACTTCGAATTGGTGCGCAACAATTTTTGGATCCCACTTCCCGTACTTTATGCTAAAAAAGGATCTAGCGTTGATTATGTTTCACTTCGTTTCTTATTGGTTTCAAACCTTTAAGTATTTAGTAACCAAGCATGTTATCAATTCTTCCATTTCAAGAAATATTGGAAAGATGTTTATATTTACCCTAGATGAAAACTTGTACATACATTAATGAATGGTATGAAAGATGGTAACATAACACATGGATCAATAAGTCCCGAGACTAACCCATAGGTGGCGCTCGTAGTAAACCAGTAACCACGTCTTTCTCGAGTACTAACCTTTACTTGAAACGTGTCAAAATTTTAAGTCGATCGGACCAGAAACAGCTGAGTTATCGAGGTTGGAGTAAAGTCGTTTTGTAGTTTGTTTAAACAATGGAAAAAACCGAGTTTTGTGTTCTGATAAAACATTGTTTTTGAATGGGTAAAAACACCACGCAAGCAAAACAATGGATTGAAAAATGTTACCCGGACTCTTGTCCATCAAAAGCAACGATTTGTCGGTGGTTTGCCGAGTTTAAACGTGGTCGTACCGACACAAATGACGCGGAACGCTCGGGTAGACCTGTGGAAGCCGTTACACCGGAAAATGTGAGTGAAGTGACAAAAATTATAATGAAAGATCGTAAAGTGAAGCTCCGTGAGATTGCTGAGATGACACAGATATCATATGGAAGTGTATTTACTATCCTTCATGAAAAATTGAGCATGAAAAAGGTTTTTTCCAAGTGGGTGCCGCGATTGCTTTCGATGGAACAAAAACAGCAACGAGTCGATGATTCAGAAAGCTGTTTATCGCTATTTACTCGCAACAAAAAAGATTTCTTGCGTCGTTACGTGACCATGGACGAAACATGGATACATCACTACACTCCAGAGTCGAAGCGGCAGTCATCTGAGTGGCGCACAGCTGGCGAAAGCCGTCCGAAACGTCCGAAAACGCAGCAGTCAGCTGGCAAAGTCCTGGCGTCAGTTTTTTGGGATACACATGGCGTGATTTTCATTGACTACCTCGAAAAAGGTAAATCGATCAACAGTGATTATTATATTGACTTACTGGTGCGTTTGAAGGAGGAAATCGCAAAAAAACGACCGCACATGCAGAGAAAAAAAATCCTTTTTCACCAAGACAATGCACCCTGCCACAAGTCGATGAAAACAATGGCAAAATTGAACGAATTGGGTTTTGATCTGCTTCCCCACCCCCCATATTCGCCAGATTTAGCCCCCAGTGACTACTGGCTCTTTGCTGATCTTAAAAAAATGCTCCAGGGAACAAGATTTGGCTAAGCTTGAAGCTTATTTTGAAGCGAAAGATAAATTTTTTTATAAACATGGTATTGAAAAATTGGAAAAGCGTTGGAACCATTGTATCACCCTAAAAGGTGATTATGTTGATGAATAAAAAAAAATTTTGCAAAAAAATGTTGTTTTCATTGTTAGTCTCGGGACTTATTGATCCATGTGTTACTGTAGCCTCTGGATAATCATCTTTTTGATACTTTGACTGCTATGTATGTGTTAAGCTAAAAACCCTTTATCCTACTCTCATATATTTGATAATAAATTATCTATCAACATTAGCACACAGATGTATAAATTACAAATATTAAATATAGAAATGGAATTTGCTGTAATGCAACAAATATTTTGTTATTCAAAAAAATGTGTAAAAACCATTGGGTGAAAAATTATTAATTTATTTTCCATTCCTTTAATTAAAAATAGGGAAAAAAACTAATCTCCTTTTCAGCATTTAAATTAAGTTTAACTAACAGCAAAATTCGTTAAGTTCAAAATTTTAATAATCTTGCTGATGCGTTTGCTAAGTAAATGAATTTTAATACTCCTACAATTTGCAATTTAAATTCACTTCCTACTCTTCCTTGAAAAATAAATATCCAATTTGCATCAGTTTCATTAACTTTACGCGATAGCTTTTTTAGATATAGTATGTATAAAATAAACTGCCACTTAACTAATATACAATTTTCTACGATCGTAAATTGTATTTCAAGACAACTAAATTTTACTATCGACGTTATGAAACGGCTTCATATTATAAACAGTTAAATGTTAATAAAGTTAACAATTACGAGTATTTTTTAAGACGAAACATAGGAAAAAGAACATATTCTGTTTTAAGTTTAATTTTTAATTAATTTCTATTTATTTATTTTGCTCAAAGTAATCCGAGAAAGGGTAATTACATTACGGATACTTGAAAAAACTAAAACACAAATACTGTTATCTACTTCTGGGTTTCCGGGCTGGAACCCACCGACGTTTCGTACCCATTTGTATGGGACATCTTCAGGGCTGAACTACTGCACTGAAACTGATGGCGATACACAAATACTGTTAATTGTCCATACATATAAAGACGAGGTTATATTTTACCTAAACGGGAAGTCAGTCAACAGAGAATTTTCGTATATAGTGACTATAAAATCCCAATGCAACACAGGAATATGAGAGGAGCAGAAAGTTAATACATTCTGTGCCATATCGCTAAGAAAAGTTTAGGGATCTTTCTTTGGTTATGAGAACAGTATTGCTGGAATAACATATCTTGTATGTTGTAAAACTGGCTTGTTTCTTAAATGAACGAAAATTCGAAAGATTGCATTTTCCAGAGGAGTGAAACTCCACTCCTTTGGTATCTCAATATTCAACGTTTGACCTGGCTACTATGGGGTCCTGATCTCACACCTTGCGATATTTTCCTGTGGGAATTCGTGAAAGATACAGTATATGTATCACCTTTTCCAACAAATTTAAATGTCCTAAGAAACCATATCACATCTTCGGTGAATTTAGGAACGCGACACAATTTTATCGAATGTAAGATGAATTCAACTACGAGTACTATCTGGATGATATCCGTGCAGCCAAACAGGGGAACATCTATAAACTTTAATGCATGTATAACCAAATTAATAGACTTTAAATACAACACATAGTTCGAAAAGTCCCATTCAAATCATCTCCACTTATTATAGACTCGAAACTATCATCATAAGAAATCCATTTGTATTTTAAAAGGGATAATTTCACGGGAAGCGAGACTCAGAATGGAATAAATAAGTTAATGTATTGAATTTTTTATTATTTTTCGACATACTTTCCTTAAACTTCAATACACTTGTACAAACAATGATGAAATGCCATTACGATATTTTGACAATGATCTTTCTTAAGATTCTCAAAAGATTGCTTGGATGCTGCGTTCTTTATCCAACCGAAGCATCTTTCTAGCAAAGAAAAATTTTTAAATTTGAGGAGTAAATGGCACTTACTCCTACACTTGCGCCATCCTGCGAATTAGGTGGGTGAGGGAGGCATAGCCTCATCTCAAGTGATCTAATTTTTTGCAAACCACATGGCTGGTAAAAAGGCATCTTTTCGTGATGAAAGGGAATATATTCTCTGGTCGTTTCTTAAAGAATATTTTCTTCAATTTCTCTAGGAGAGTGCATAATACTAGTTGGTTCTTTGCAAAATAATCTATGAGATTTATCCTTTCCTTATGGTTCAATGGAATTGCTTTGGAAGGGTGCTGCCTTAATGTATCTATTGTTGGGATTACCGTTTGAATTCCAGAACATATTGGTGAAGCCAAATTATTGCTTGACATTTGCATTTTTGATGATTTTTATCGCATTTCGAGAATTCGGAGTACCCACCTTTATCACACATATATTTGCAGAGATCGAAAAAAAATTATTTCTCTGCAGTTGCGATACTAAAATCTAGAGATTATTTACATCGATTAGTTTTCTTAAATATTGTACATCTGCTACCTTCCTTTCTGGCTGTAGTAACACATTCTATGCAAGAGTTTGGATGTAGCATACAATACCTTAACCGTGTTCCATTAAGACGATTCAACTTTTCCACTTCTGCGTTCGGCAACTTATTTGTTATTATTATTATTATTACCATGACTAGATAGATTATTTTAGTTCACCTCATACGTTACTAGTAATATATATTATGTACTATTTATTAACCGAAGGCTGATATAAACAAATTCCGTACCCTCAAGTGTGCGTTTCGGCTTTCGTCGGTATAGATCGTGTGCGGAATTTGTTTCGTACGGATATTTTGCATTGTTTTCAAGTGTGACAGTGTTAAATTGTCTGCTGATGATGACAACTTAGTTGTCGAAATACGTGTACAGAATAGGAAAATTAATGTGGAAAGGGGTTATATATCAACCACAGGCTCCATCAAAATACCTTATGTACTTCTCATGTTGAAAATTCTATTGTTTTTTTGCATTCGATTATATATTTTGTTGTCCTATAAAACATTTTACACTTACACTTTACATATTAGGAGCTCTTTGATCCTGACAAGTTTGAAAACTTAGAATTCATTTATACACGACAAAAATATTATTTCTAGTAAACTGTATTGAAATCACTGCATTTCCAGTGTGGATATATTTCAAGTCTTCTATTTTTCCTGATAACTTATAAGCAAGATAAATATTTCAACAGGTAGCCTGACAACTTTTATATGCAATAAACCTTTCTTAGGCGTCTCACAACTTTATTTATACGATATTTCTACTATTGAAGTGGCGGTATTCAACGTTCAGCGTACAAGAATAGATGTTTAATAAATATTTGTCGCGTTACCGCCGTGGAACTAGAATATCCCAAGCAAAAACAGCACAAATCTTCTTGATTCATACCATCGACCATCCTTTAAATAGAGTCCTTCACGTACATACATCTATTCATCTCTGTGTACTTATTTTACACTCAAGGTCGTAGCATTGTACGCCACAGTTGTTACTAAATGGACATTGATAAATAACGAAATAAAATGAGCGGAAAAAGAAAAGAAAGCGGCGACGCGAAATTACTATAATTTTTCATACGATTCAGTTTAAATATTATCATTAAATTGCTACGTGGTAATGACGTCAAGTACGGTTCGCACATGAACTCTATTTTATTACAAAAACATAAATGGAACACCACACGTTCATTGCTTTTTAATAAATATAATGGCGATGTCAATTCCCATACCTGTCATTATATTTTCAATATAAATTTAAACTGAAATTATTCAACATTTACCTACCTAATTTAAACATTAATAACACGGCATGATTATTGTAGGCTATTTTACAGGAAGCCTGAGATGAATTTTATTTTTGAACGAAAGCACTGCGAAACAAACAACTTGACATTCTGCTGTTATTTATGTAAAACTAAAACTCCGCAATTTATTTCAGATTATACCGGTATATTAAATACGTATGTAGTAGTAATTTATTGAGAAAATTCAATTTTCTTAATTGGTATCAACCACGCACTAAATTGCTCCTTACTTTGTTACACAAATTATAATAATTTTTTTGCTAATGCAGAAAACCATGCTATTTTATTTAATACTAAAAGGTTTCGATATTTCAAAGAAAGAAACATATTTTTAAGATACTACGAAGGATACTAGGAAAGTTTTGCAATACAGCTTAGTTTATTAAATTTTTTCAAAGTAATTTCCTCTACACTCAATACACCTCTCCATCTTCCGAAACCAATCTTTAAACCAGTTCTGCCAAGTTTCACTAGGGAGTAAGGCACATTCGTTGTCCCAAGCCCGCAGACGGTCATCATCTCTGGAAAACCGCCTCCCTTTTAGCTTCATTTTTACATGCGAGAGCACTGCATAGTCGCAGGGAGCAAGGTCTGAACTGTAGGGAGGATGCCCGAGAAGTTTCAATCCTGTCGTGGTCAAATATTTGGTGCAGGCTTTGGCGCGGTGAGCTGGAGCATTATCATGATGGAGGAACCAGCTGTCCATTCTTGACTTTGGTGCAGGTTCTTCGTAGATCTAATGACTTTAGGCAGGCACTGTCCGGTATACCACTTAGCTGTGACTGTCTTCTGTGTGTCCAAAACGATGCATTACACAACTCCGCACGATTTGAAAAATCATTTTCTTTTTTACAGATCGGGATTTTCTGACAACTGTGGGTGTGTCCTCATCATCAAAGACCCAAACTTTGTTTTGAACTTTGGTTAGCATATCATAATAGTACAGCCAAGTCTCGTCATCTGTCACGATGTTGTTCACATACTGAGATTGTCCCGTATTAAACTTATTTAGCATCTCCCGGCACCAAGTCACACGTCTTGTCATCGCTCGTCAGTCAGTCGATGCGGCACCCAGAGAGAACAAAGTTTCTTCACGTGCAAATGATCATGCAAAATTGAACAACGAATTTCTGGTGCATTTAGGCATCAAGTACCCTCTATCTGTTGGTAGGTAACTCGCCTGTCCTCGCCAAGCATTTTCCTCCAGTAGTAACGCTTTTCTCCGTAACTGACGTTCGTGGCCTTCCCGGCCTCTCGGCATCCTCCACAGTTAAATTTCGCCTTTGGAATTCTCTATATCACCTGAATATCGTTGTGCGATGTGGACAAACATCACCTAGTGCAAGAGTCATTTCTTCGAAGCACTGGTCTATGTTTAAGCCACGCACGAAATTATAACGCAAAACTGCCCTTATCTCATTTCGTGACCACGATGCCGTCGCAAGCACTTTACATTCTCACTGCTAATGAATAACAGAGCCCATCACGTATGAACATGTCTCAACATGCAGCAACAAGCAGCTTTCTACGATTCATTGTTGCGTCATATTGCAAAACTTTCCTAGTATCCTTTGTATAGCATTCTTCAATTGATTTTTTAATGATTTATAATACGCTGCTCAAAACAATTAATATATTCTATAAAAATTATAATAAATTTAAGAATGTTAATTTAAAAATTATGTTCCAGTATATTTGTTAACATCCAAAAACGTTCGGCATCTTAGTAGAATGAATAAGATTAGCATGTCGAACATCCCGTGGTGAATCATATTCGATTCCTCGTTGACAGTAATTTATATGCTGAAGTGTTATTGGTAACATATTTCGTATAGCAACATATCTTTCCGCAGTAATAGTGGAAGAAGAATTCATTTTTATGGAAGATGATGCTCGTCCCGATCAAACAAATATCGTAAACAACTAGATCGATGATGGCATCATGAAAATGGAGTGGCTAGACAATTCCCTAGATGGTAATCCAGTAGATCATACTTGATGAAGTATGGTAATCCAGTAGATCATACTTGAAAAAGTGCATGCTAAGGTGTTAAAAATCATCATTTAAAAATATTTTGTACAGTGGGGGCTGTAAACATCTGATGAATAAAGAGTTAGCTATAAAGCCGTTATTCGCAAAGTGCGTTTCTTGACTATTTAGTGTTTATCAAAATTTGGTGTAATTGTAAATTTGTAGTGAGTATTTGGGAGCGTTTTCGAAAAAACAAAGTAAATTTTATGCACCGATTTATCACCACACGTGGGACTTAGGTTTATCATTATACGCCCGAAACAAAACGAGAATCGATGCAATAGCGACACTGTAGTTTAACGCCACCAAAAAAAGCGATAGCTTTTCCATCTGTAGGAAATGTAAATGTATTTTTCTCGCCGATTACCCTCCAAAAGGCCTAGGCCTTTCCGAAAGCAGGAAATTAACGAAAAGCGTTCTGGTTTGTTCAAGAAATGAAATAATTTTCCATCAAAATAATGCACAACACAGCCACATTTAGCAGATGACGATATTAAAGCTACTCAAAATGTCTAGTTTAACAAAATTGAAGAATCTGCATTTTATCAAAGCACAAATACTTTGAATCAACGCTGATCCAAATGTATCTAAGTATCAAGGAATTATTTTAAGAAGTAAACGCGACTTCAAAACGCAGTTATTTTCTTTATTTTCATTCCCCTTTGTACTTTCACCATCACAGGTTTAGCCAAATGCGGGCAAATATAACACAAGTTCATGAATTCTTTTGAGTGTATATCTAATTGTCTTCTAATTTAATATAGTATAAGAGTACTGCATTAATTTTATGGTTTTTATCGACAATTTTTTTCATTGCGTTCCTTTATATCAGGTATACCGGAAGGTCGTTACCGGCTTTTCGTAAAAAAACTACATAATTTATTGGAATTTATATAGAAAAATTTATTTTTTCAAAGTATTGGTCATTTGATTCTACACATCTTGCCCATCTTTCAGGCAATTTATGGATGCTATCCCAAAAAAACTGTTTGTCCTATGATCAAAACCATTCATCTAGTCATTTTCTAACTACTTCGAAATTAGCGAAGTGCTGTTTTGCAAACGTGTGTCTCGTTGATGCGAAAAGGTGATAGTTGGACGGGGCAAGATTTGGAGAGTACAGCAGGTGCGATATTATGTGTTTTCTATCAATGCGTAGTTCAAATTAATAATTTGTTATCGGTAGCGATCAGTATTAATTGTTTCACCAGGTTTCAACAGTTCGTAATACACCACGACAATCTGGTCCCACCAAACATAGAACATTGCCTTGCGACTAAAACGATTTTTCTTTGGAGTCGGTGGGTCGGCTTCGCCCGTCACCACCCGTCATTATTGGATGAAGAAATGACTTCTAATCATACATTTAAAGTAGCGTTTCACAGATAATTTTTCGATTTTCCATTTGTCTGTCATTCAATTGATGTGGCACCAATTTTCCCATCTTTTAGATTTTTCTCATTGCCCGTAATCGGTCATTAATCGTTTTTTGGGTCACATTTAACGTTTCCGACAACTGTTTTTGAGTTGGGCTTAGGCGTTCATCCAATTACTCCTGCAATTTCGCATCTTCAAACTTTTTCGGTCTATCAGAACGTTCTTTGTCTTACACATCGAAATCACTACTTTTAAATTGTCGAAACCACGTCTCACACGTTTTTATGATTGGAACATGCATGATTTCTACCAACAAAAGATGACTCTCAGCGACTTTTTCCTTTTGATTAAATAAGAAAAGTAATGCGTGCCGCAAATGCACTTTTTCAGACACGAAACACAACATTTTTAGAGGTATAAATCTATGACAGCGTTACTTTTGCAAAATACAATATAACATGTATGGCTTTGAAGCTTCATGTCAGTAGAATGAAATATGCGACAAATCATAACATTGCATTCTTAAGCCTAGCGAAATCTGTTAGAAAAATCGGTAATGACTTTCCGGTACACCTGGTATATTACTAAATATTGTTCTTTCTATATTTTCCTACGTTAATCTTGATATTAGTATTTGCGAATCATTACAAAATAAAGAAAAGCAGTTTTTATAGCTCAGTAAACTATTAAAGGACGAGTAATTTTACTTGTGCTTCGGTGTCTGGTGTTACAATGTGTACGCAACAAACGCATTATATGCAACTTTGTGAAAATTATTAGGTCTTAAATCTTATTACGAAGTATTCAGAAAAAGCTCACATTTTATAACCAAACAAGTGATATTTTAACTTCATAATGTTCTTGAAAAGTAAGAAAAGGTAGAGTTATATATGTGTAGATCTCCAGTGTTTATTCTTTTGTTAGCAGTTTTTCAATGATACGTTGTCGATCAAAATGGCTAGATTAATGACGTGGTTTGTATTTCTAATTAGATGTTTGAAAAGCCATTGGATATTTATTTGACGTTAAAAATAGAACTTATGTTTCGCAACTCTTGTATCAATCTATTTTTATTTATTTATTCTAGAGTGCATATATTCTAGCTATAAATATACGGTTTTATAGATTGTTTGCAGTACAATTAAATTTGTAATTTTTCTAATAAAAAGGACTCATCCTGCACATCGTATTTACAAAGTAACTATGTAATACAATACAATTGAAATTATCCAAGGAAAATTAAAACAGTGCACTTGATTTATAGTGACATACGTTCCGAGCGCGCTTTTAAAATGTGCATTTTAATAGAGAAGATCCACGGCTGGCTCTTCAATAGAACAGAGATGGAGCGACGAAAAAATAAATCAACCTTTGACGTCGCTACTGTTGGCGATATACGTACGTACATTCATTTGTTTTATATAGATTCCGTTTTATTTATGTGCTTGTATAATGGATTTGTTATAGCATAGCCGCCCGTTGTCAGTTGTTTGTTCGTTTGTTAGTTTATTTTGTTAAAAGCGATTGTGAATCCCGCAAATATTTGTAATGAATTTTCAATCGTTTTACGATGAAAAATTCTTTTATTGTGTTACTTTTTCCCTCAGCTCAATAAATAACAACAACGACAAAGGTAATTATTTCTCTACACATTGTGTTTCATAGGACGCTATTATTTTATTGCTTCGATATTTAATAGTATCAGAGCAATAAAATAATCGATCGACGTCATTAAAATAGTAATAAACTCACATAGGTACGAGTATGTATAGGAGAGATTACGAGGGTAGTTTGACAAGTAGTGAGAATGGAAAAGAAAAACGAATTTTTTAAATACAAAATAATTTTTATTTTTCAATATATTCTCCTAAACGAACAATACATTTATTCCAACGGTGCTCCAATGCCCTTGTGCCATCTCTAAAATGCGATTCCGGAAGGCTTGCAAAATACTCATTTACGAAGATGATAAGCTAGTCGTTAGATGAAAATTTCTTTCCACCTAGTGCCGTTTTCAATTTTGGAAAAATGTGGAAGTCGGAAGGGGCTAGATCTGGCAAATAAGGCGCATACGGTACTAATTGAAAATGCAACTCGTGGATTTTGGACATCGTAACTGTGCTGGTATGCGAGCGAGTGTTGTTTTGGTGAAACAGAATCTTTTTCTTTGCCATTCCTGGCCGTTTTGCACGAATCTCAACATTTAAGTTTTGTAGAAGTTCTGCATAATATTATCCGTTTATTGTGGCACCTTTCTGAAGGTAATCAATGAGCAAAATGCCCTTTGAATCCCAAAAAAATGATGCCATCACCTTGTTTGCCGATAAAGTGGCTTTCGCTTTCTTTGGAGGTGCAGAACCACGTTCTAACCATTGTTTCGACTGTTGTTTAGTTTCAGGTGTACTGTAGTGTATCCAAGTTTCATCGCAAGTAACAAATCGCCTACAAAAATCAACCGGATTTCGCTTATAAAGGTGCAAACACTCATTGGAAATTCGCAAACGAGTGAACTTTTGATCAGTCGTAAGCAATCGCGGCACCCATCTTGCCGAAAGTTTAGAAAGGCCCAATTCTTTCGTTAAAATGTGGTGTACGCGTTCTGTTGAAATGTTTACTATGTCTGCTATCTCTCTCACTTTGAGTCGTCGATCTTGCGTAATAATATTATGAATTTTTATAATCATTTCCTTAGAAGTCACGATTGTGGGTGCTTCAGAGCGCGCTTCATCAACACAGCTTGTTCTACCACGTTTAAATTCATTTACCCATCTACTTGTTGTGACGGATGATGGAGCAGATTCACCTAATGTTTCCCGTAACTCATCTTTTATTTCGGTAGCTTTCACACCCTTAATTACGAATTATTTAATCACCGCACGATACTCTGCTTTTTCCATTTTAACAACACGACGTGTTGATTCTTTTTCAATCAGCTGTCAGAAATAAACTAATCAACCGATTTATCTAAATATCGGAATGTAAACATGTAAATAGGCAACCTAAATTACCGTGCATTTGTTTTACCAATTAGAGCGCCACCTATGTCATTCTCACTGCTTGTAAAACTATCCTCGAAGTTTTCCAAATGGGGTTCTATTTTAAACAAAAATAAAATATAATAGATAGTTTATGCCAGATAAAAAAAAGACTTTGGTTTCGCAGAGAATAAAAATAAGTGATTATAATGAATTTTGGGCATCAATAACTTTTTCCCATTGGCCTAGAATGTGTCAAGGAAATATGGAAGACACTTTTACCAAAATTCATACATTTTTATTAATGAACTGGTGTAAAGGTACAGACACAAAACGGACATAAACAGATATTAGTATAGATTCTGGACTCATTCAGAAGAGGGCTTGATGTTGGAACACTCATCTGATGATTATTCGAATTCACTATCTTATTTGCCCTAACTGTATTTTTATGTCCATTGGAACTGATAATTAATCCTTGAATACGTTGATCCGCATCTTGTTCAATCTTCCATTCTTGCCTTTCCTTGTGTCTTCATTAGAAACCTTATTTCGAAACAGCTACATTGTCTTTTCGTTTTTCGTCTAAGAATCACACTCAAAAACTAACGTTAGTTTTATTATTTCTTTTACTGTTTTTGTCTTGACTTCTGTTGGAATTTATTTCCTTCCTTTACTAAAAAGTAGTTTAACAAATATACAGAATTATACTTTACTTTATTAAAACTGCTTCCATTAAAAGATTGTACTGAATATGTTTAATTTCTAACATCATTTATTACGTATAATATTATACACTGTCTTGATCAAATTTATGGATCTTCCTTTTAATACCGACTTACCAATTGTTATACAGTATCTTCTGTGACCAATATAGATACAGACGTCCATATCTACTCGAATTTAGAGATATTTTCCATTTAATTTTTAGTTTTTTAAGCTCTTGTTCGACAAAGATTCGATGCTTGTTGAATTGCTATTGCACGAAATAATTATTACTTCATATTGCTATGCCGTTCATCACTAATTAACATAAAATAGGATGCAAGATCCGATCAAACTACTAGAAGTTTATCATCTCTCTGCATCAACGGAAACAGCAATGTAGTTGTACAGACTCTCGCTTCACTGTTCTTGTTTTAACAGCATTTTGTTTAATTGGATATTATAACAGACGGTATATTTTAGTGAGTATGTATTTGCTGTTTGATGGGAAAATTGTTCGAAATTATTCTGTGCGAGTTTTACCGCGAATCCAGGTGCAACACTGTGATTAATTATCAGCTGATGATGACAACTTAGTTGTCGAAATACGTAGACAGAATACGAATATTGTTGTGGTAAAGTTTTATTTATCTTTTTTCGATTAATTATAATAGACCATTTCATAAAATTTTTGTTTTGTTTTGGTATTATTTTAATAGGGGCCTGTCAGATTCCATCAGGCGGAATTATAATTATGTATAATATTTAGCTTCACAATAATTTTCTTTATTAAACAAATTATATTTCCAGAAATTGTATTTCTTTTTGGATAAAGAGGAAAAATGCCGAACTTTTTCCTTAAATTAAAGCAAATAATTTTATAATATACTTATATTTTGAATCAATGATGTACCCACTTTCACTATCAATAATATTCTTCCACCTAGTGGACAAATTTTCTATAAACAAAAGTGGTTTTTATTAAAACAAATTTGGAAAATCTTTTCTTAACTTTTTCTGAGCTTCGAAATTCTTTTTCACTCAAAAATTGTTATAATGACCTGAACATTGTGCAATGTGAGACGAATAAGGTGAGCGAGTCTTTATTGAAGAGTGATGTCTTTCATTATCATGTTGTAAAATGATACCTTTTCTTCTAACAAGAGTTGGATACTTTTTGATCAAAGCTAGGTTTACTTTAATTGTTAACAATAAAAGTCGGCAAATACATTATGAGCTGGCTC
Source organism: Dermolepida albohirtum (assembly GCA_031893035.1). NCBI lineage: Eukaryota > Metazoa > Arthropoda > Insecta > Coleoptera > Scarabaeidae > Dermolepida > Dermolepida albohirtum. The sequence continues at coordinate 23,119 of JAVIWB010005860.1, forward strand.
TGAAATGGATTTTGCATCGATTATTCCACTAAACAAACAATAACTTTCTAGTCTGTAAGTTTGGTTTTTGGGTAACTAGTGGGGTGCCAATAGGAGAAACCTATTGCCCATTGTATAGCCCCTCTATAAAACGAGACCACCATCATTAGAATCGATGAGCATATTGTCAAGTTATAGCGCTTAAAGTGTCTACCTTTTGTCACCTCGTCACAAAAACATAATAGAGCAAAGACCTAATATCACATTTTTGTCAAACAAAATAATTATGGTAATGATCGCTTATGACGTATACTTGTATCCAAGTAGTATAAGAGATTCCAGGCTGGTCACCATGATTTGGAAGACGAGCCGAAACCAGGCCTGTCAAAAAACAAAAATCGCAATGAAGAAAAAGTGCGTGAAATAATTGCCTACGATACAAATTCGACTGTTAGATGGATAGCGGGGCCATTAAATACGATCAAGGACAAGATTCACCAAATTTTGACAAACAATCTAAACAAACGGAAAATCTGCAAAGACCTTACTAAAACAGCCAGACGGAACTGCATATTCTTGAAATCTATTGTAACTGGTGATAATATTTGCTTCTAATACGATCCTCAAGCAAAACGCAAAAGTGCTACGTGGAAGTCCCCATGCTCTCCAATATCGAAAAAATTACGTTTCTAGAAGTCACGAAAGAAGAAAATATTCATTTGCTTTTACGGCTCTAAAGGTATTATAATTTCTGTCAGGGTCCAAATGCCACTGGTAAATATTATCTGGATGTTATGGAGCGTTTGTGGTAAGGAATCGTTCGAGCAAGCTTCGAGCTCCGGGAATTTGGTTTTTGTTGTCTGATAATCCTATCTCACAGGATCATCTCTGTTCGTGAATTTTTAGGGAAAAACAAATCTGTGTACATCAATATCCTCCGTATTCGTTTGGCTTATCTCCAGGTGGCTATTTCCTGTTCCTGTATCTCAAACCGTCTATAAATGGAACGTTTTATGACAATGTTACACAAGTCCAAAAAGCTGTGACGAGAGTCATCGAAAACGACAAAAAAAATCTATCCTAACATTGATTGAAAATGCCCAGCTGTATTGATTCAGAAGAATTTTTTAATAAAAATAAACAATTTAGGCAAAATAACTAATTGTTTTTTTAATTTAAAAAGTTCCGTTACTTTTTCAACGTATTGTAAACAACTTTTGTAGTTTTGGGCTTGACATTTTAGACAAGGTAAATTTGATGGAACCTCTGGTTGATTTACTTAATCTCTTAAGCTTGATATATAACCCCTTTCCATAATTATGTTGGTATTCTGTATTAGTATTTCGACAACTAAGCTGTCATCGTCAGAGGATGATTAACCACAGTGTCACAGTGCACCAACCATGTCAAAATCCGCACGAAACAAATTCCGTACACGACTGTACCGTCGTAAGCCAAAACGCACACTAACTGAGTGTGCGTTTTGGTTTTCGACACTGGTGCGACAGTGTTTAAATATCTGCTGATGATGACAACTTAGTTGTCGAAATGCGTATACAGAATACGAAAATTGTTCTGGAAAGGGGTTATTGATAAACCTCAAGAGATTAAATTTTAAACAAGGACGATATAAAAATGAAATCGATTCCGAATTAACAATTTTGGCGTACACAATCAGCTAATTAGTGTCGGACAAATGCGCAAATATAACATTATTCTCGGGTCCTCCTTATCATATACTATTTCTATTTTTTTTTCAATGCCGGAGAATATTTTTATTTTATTTAAACAACTCCAAAGTAAACGTTAGTAAGTTATTAAAGTAATGTTGATTTAATCAATTAATTACATCGAACTGGTACTATATAATTCAAATCCATTAACACCTGTAGTTGATCGTCTACATAACTTCGCGCTATAAAAAAGCGCAAAACCATTAAAAAATACCATAACTTTCTTTGAAATGCCTTTCCTATAATGGCCACTCATTAAACCATCAACGTCCCTAAAGCGAAAATCCCTGAATTACCGTCACGAAGTGCCGTCTTTATCCACATATTATTCACAATTAGATAGAATGGGTAATTAATTACAGAACGGTGAATAATAATCCATCCTAATTAAATTGCAAAGGATGCTGTGTTATTAAAAGCTCGTACAGTAAAAATAATAATTTATTGTTATTAGTATGAAACGTGTTTTTTTTAATAATACTTAATACACGGGTTAATGCGAGGTTCCTATTTAGTAGTTGCGGTTAAGAAGCATGAGAAGATAATATAATCATTTATATATAGAAGTTGACAAATTTATCTTTTTACCAAGGTCATTTGCTTGTAATATACGAGGATGGTATCTCAAGTGCCTGTGTTTGGAAACAGATGGCACTTGTGTCAAAATCTGCATCACCGACTATGAGTACTATTCTTTAGTTGACAACTGTTAAAATTTCGGAGATTCATCGAGTAGTGTTTTGTGAGCCGCTGAAAGTAAGTTTATATACTTGTGGAATCATGGAAAAAGAACAATATTGGTTAGTAATTCAATTCCTTTCTTTGTATGTGAAAACGTGTGCATAAATCAAAGAGGAGTTGCAGTTTATAAGGACTATACGCCTTTGATGACTACCAGCAAGTAATGAGTTAGTAAATCTAAGCGTGGTTGAGCATCCGTCTATGATGAGAAACGGTCAGATAGTATCATTGAGATGACTACGGATGATATGATCGCTAGATGATGATTAGATAAATTGCTATATCGTAAACATCCCCATAAACGTGTGCAAAACACCTTTCACGAAAAAGTGAGTATGCGAAAGTTATCGACGAGGTGGGTGCCGCTTCTGCTGACGACTGATCAAAAATAGAATCGTGTGATAACTTCAAGGTAATGTTTGGATATGTTTAAGGGCAGTACGATTGAGTTTCTAATATGGATACATCAGGACACGTCAGAAACCAAAGGTAATTCGGCACAATAGATTTTACCGGCGAGCGTGCTCCAAAGAAGGGGAAATCGATTCCATCAACTGAAACAATTAAGGCGACGATATTTTTGGATTCGCAAGGCTTAATCTTAATTCATTATTTGGAGGAGAGAAGGACAATTACGGGATAGTATACAATTACGGGATAGTAGCATACTAATTTATTGAACTGATTTGACGTTGGACTAAAGAGAAAAATGCCCGTCTAGCAAGAAAAAAATTCTCTACCATCATGGTAATGCCCAACCCCATTTATCAGCAATTGAAACAGCAAAACTAATCGATTTGCGATACGAATTGCTGCCCCATCCACCATATTCACCAGATTTAGCCCCCTGTGACGTCTTTCTTTTTCTAAACTTGAAAAAATAGCTAGCGATTCACGTCAAACGGAGAGTCATTGCCGAAACAGGGGTCTATTTTTCAGAGTTCAAAAAATCTTATTACTTAGATGCCTTAAAAAAGTTGGAATTTCGCTAAACTAAGTATAGAGCTACAATAAGATGATGTCGAGAAGCAAATTTCCTAAAAGCGAAACAATTGTTATATTTTTTAACACAAATAATTATCATACCATCCTCGTATATATGCATATTAATATATAGTTTTTTTTTTAAATAGTGACGCACAACAAGTTTACAAAGAAAAGAATTCATAGCGAAACAAAAGATATTTCAAATAATTGAATAGATGAGATACACAAATAAAATCACAAGTATGTTGGTTGACTGCCAAAATATATGGAACGCACTAGAAGTATTGATTTAAATGAAACTACTAAACCAGAAGTTACTTTAATATATGTATTTATTAAAGTAACTTCTGGTTTGGTAGTTGTTTTAGTCTGTAATACGTCAATGTAAAGGCTGATTCATTTAAAGTTCACAATTTGTTGGTAGAGAAGGACATTAAAAGCTTACCTTAACAGTTAATATGAAAACACATGGCAAATAAATCGTGGTTCCTGACACTATATGACGACGCATACGAATCATGCACATGTATTATGAAAGCAAGCAACCAGTTACAAGTATGCTAGGAAAGGTTGGACCAATATTGCGTCCAAAAAGTCGAAAGTTTGGTGTGGCTATTGACATCAAGGATTGGGTATAGGCACAAAGGCATTCCCGAGGAAATTAAAAGAATGCATCCATATCAATTCGTCGCTATTGGCTCTTTCATACGGTACTGCTCAACGAAATATAAGAAAAGATCTGCCTTTAAATGTACACAAAATCACACTTGAAGAAGTGGACCACCACAAATGCCGTACATTCGTGAGCTGGGTTTGAGAGATAACAAAAGTTGATGCAATTTTTTGCAAAATAGTGATGCTAAGTAATGAAACTCACTTTCACATGAGTGCTTTGGGAATCTTGGCGTATAAACCAATGCATCCCCAAAGATATACTATCTGGTGGGCACTATAAGTTGGGAGAATTATTGGCTCGTACTTTTTTGAGGATGGAAGTGGCAACACTGTTACTGGTAATGGTTTACACAATTGGGAAATGCTAAACTTTTTTCTTAATGACGTCAGTCATTTGAACATGAATAACATGTAGTTTCAATAAGATGGAGCCACATGTCGCACAGCACGTGAAACAATCACTTTACCTTTAACCAGATTTCCTGTCTATGTTATCTCTCATCGATTGGCCACTCATATCTTGTGATCTAACCTAGATCACAAAATCAACATCAAGATCAAACTAGACTTTATCTTGTGGGGCTATATGAAGGAAAATTTCTTCGGCAGTAAATCTGCTGTGCTTCCAGACCTAAATGAGAACATCAGGCGTTCAATTGCTTAGCAATTATACAAAAGAATTATGAAAAATTTCAGTAATAGAATGATGTCATGCAAGTGGAGTTGTGGAAGATATTTAGCTGATATTATTTTCCCATATCTAAGTGCTCAGTTTGTACTTCATATTAATAGCAATAAAATGCTATTATCGTCAGTACAATAAACTATTTGATGGGAATGCATTTTGTTTGATAACTGTTGTTTAATTGCAATGTTCATTAATAAAAGCCTACTTGGATATTACTTCCTCAAATAGTAGCAATAATTAAATTATTTCCACTCTAATGGAAATGAATCTACGAGGGAGCGTTTTTATATTCGCGGAATGAGCGGGTTGTAGAGGGGTGAGTAGGCGCATTGGGGGCGTGGCCTGTGCAGCGACTCATGATTAGTATAAATACGAAGTTTCATTGTTATTAGACAGTTAGTCTTTGAGCTATCGTCAACCAAGTAACATAATCAGGAGTGAAAAGTGAAATATGGAAAAAATCGAATATCGTGCCGTTATAAAGTTCCTTACCAGGCAAGGAAAATCAGTCGCGACCATAATGAATGAGATGTCATTGGTTTACGGCGACTCTTGTCCAGGAAAAACCATGGTGTACAAGTGGCATAGTTTAAGGGAATCCCTTGAAGACGACCCGAGGCCGGGCAGGAGCATTTAGGTGACCACGCCAGCACTTATCCAAAAAGTTGAACAAATTGTACTCGAAGATGCTCTACTAAAGAAGAAACAACTCGCAGAAATGGTTGGAGTATCCGATACAACAATTTTTAAAATCCTACACGATCATCTCGGCATGTCTAAGGTCAGCGCAAGTTGGGTACCGAGAATGCTCACGCCGCCGCAAAAACAACAGCGCGTAGAGTGTCCGCGTGCATTTTTGGACCTCTGTAATGAAGACAAGGATATTGTATTGAGTGGAATTGTTACTGGAGACGAAACTTGGGTTCATCATTATGAACCTGAGTCCAAACAAGACTCCTTGCAGTGGCATGAAAAGGGCACAGCACCTCCCAAGAAATTTAAAGTGTCACAATCAGCTGGGAAACTCATGGCAACGGTATTTTGGGACTCGGAAGGAATATTGTTGATTGATTATAAAGATAAAGGTGTTTCTATAACCGGAGACTATTACGCTTCAATATTAGAGCGACTAAAAGAAGCCATAAAAGAGAAAAGACGGGGAAAATTGACAAAAGGTGTTCTGCTTTTGCACGACAACGCGCCCGTCCACAAGAGCCGCGTTGCGTTAGCTGCCCTGCATACGGTGGGCTTCGAAATTATGAATCACCCACCCTACAGCCCAGACCTGGCCCCGAGTGATTATTACCTGTTTCCGAAAATGAAAAAAGAGCTGCCGGGTAAAAAATTTACTGCCGATGATGAAGTCCAGGAGGCAGTTTCGACGTATTTTGCAGATAAAGAGAAATCATTTTTTATGAGGCTATAAATAAATTAATTGAAAGATGTGAAAAATGTATCCGTCTTGCAGGTGAATATATTGAAAAAGAAAAATAATTTGGTTATTTTATTTCCACTCCTTGTCCCCCATTCCGCGAATATAAAAACGCTCCCTCGTAAAAAGAGAACCATACCAAACTTTACCAAACCATTTGTGCGTTCCAAACTTGAATATATCCCCATTATTAGATACTCACACTGTATGTACTTGTATCTCGAACTTGAGAGAGTCCAGAAGAGATTTTTGAAATACTTTGCTTTTAAAACTAGTTGTAAGTATCTTCCTCGTAGAGTCGACTATGTAAGTTTGTTTCATTATTTTGATTTCCAATCGCTCTCAGCTAGCCATGATTTACTTAGTGCCAAATTTTCATTAAAAATTGTCAATAATACAATTTACTTACTGTCGATTTTATCTCGTATAAATTGTCGTGTTCCTCGAGGTTCAAGTCGATCGGATGACACTTATCTGGCTCTTCTTTCACATATGGCTCGGAATGCTAATGCCTTATTTGGAAATCTATACCATTAGTTTCGGTTTTAATAAGTACTTCATTACAAACTTAATGTTTATTGAATTCTTAATGAATGTAAATCTAAATAAATGTTTAGATTTAATTACATTTGTTTTTTCTATATGGGACCCTTGTAATTACTTACGTTTTGCATATAATTATGCGCATTTACGATGGTAAACTGAAAAATTCTAATTTTAACCACTTTATACATTGTACATGTAGTGCAGAAATTTTTGAAAAAATATCTGTTCTCCACGTGGGACTAGAAGCCCTTCTAATGTGCAATAATTTTTTTTGCCATTAAGGAAACAGTTATTAAATACAACCCAATCCACCCATGGTAGGTATTAACTGCATATAATTATAGGCTTTTACGATGCTAAACTGAAACACTAGTTACGTTTTGTTTGTATTTTTTTACCCCGTAATTGATTATCTGTTAAACTAATAAAGTTATTATTATGAAATCACTAAAATAGGCATTTAAAAAAGTATAAATTTGTGTTATATCTTAAAAACGAAGTGTGGCATGAATTTTATATTGAACTGATTAAATTTTATGTAAAAAATCTACCAGAAGTCATATTTAATTCTGTTCTATCTTTCATTGCTACAAAGATATGTAAGATTTCGGAAATTTTCAATTTTTCTTTAATATCTGAAGAATAAGTTTGTGTTATCTTAATAGCGAAGTGTGCCACAAATTCTACATGGAAATGGTTCAATTTTACGTAAATATATCTGCCAGATGCAGTATTAAATTCTGTTCTATCTTTTGTTGTTACGAAGATATATAAGACTGAATATTTCGACAATTTTCAATTTCCTTTAATATTTGGAAAAGTTAACAAATGACAAATCCGAAAATACTATGAAATACATCTCTGAGTAGCTTTGCTAACTTAACCGATCTTGTATTTTCAATGGACATTCAGTGCCATTCCGTAGTTGGTAGTACAATATCCCAAAGTTAGTCAGAAAGTAACTCGTATACTCTATACTTTTTTGTCCAAAGTCAAAATATTAAATGTCATTTGAAAATAAATAATGAAGATGCCTCCATAAACATGTAATTATGCAAGCAATTTAGAAGCTAATCTCCATTCGAAAATAAGCAAATGTAAATAGTACATAACTAATAAAGCTGCATAGTCGAGTTCGTCAATCGTGCAGTATTTTGAAATTAAAATGGATATTACCAACGCCAGACAATTGCGGATTACTCAGACTTTACGGATTTCATAGGCAAACAACACATTTTAATATTTATCGTATACTGTATCGAATATCTAACACAAAAACGGTATTTCACCTTAGTCAAATGGATATGTAAGCCTACTTAGCTTCATTACCATCAGGATCTTCGCGCTTGTACCGTTTCTTTGTAAAAATATTCAGAAATAGTACGTTAACTGGTTAATACTATATGCAAGGAAACTCAGATATAAAACCACAATAACCAAATAACAGTCAATAGTAACTAAATGAGAACACTGAAGTCATTCGAAGGCAAAACTTCACTGTTTTCATTACGACATTCTGGGAATCGATTTTATTCTGCGGGTTTTGTATTTAAATGGGAATTATACGTCGGCTGTCTTTTAAATTTTGCATACAAAACTTGAATAAAATAGTAGACAGCTTTTAAAGACTTCATTGCTTTTCAAAATATTCTCCACGTAAATTAATGTACTTTTGCATGCGCTCGAACCAATTCTGGAAGCAGGTATTCCACTCGTTTGTTGGTACATTCAAAATTTCGTTTTTGAAGGCATCGACTAGAACCTTCAATCACGAAGTCCGTTCTTAATTTTCGGCAAGTTAACGAAATCGTTATCTTGGGTACTGACTGTACTTATAATAATATACGAGGGATGTTTCCAAAGTTCTCGTAATTACATATAATTTTTATAATTTCGTTCATTTTCGTCAATATTACAATGTCGTTTTTCAACATAATCTCCATTTAACTGAATACATTTATCCCAACGATAAACTAATTTTTTTAAGCCGTCCTCAAAGAAGTTTTTCGGCGTCTTGTCGATCCACCTATTTATGGCACGTTTTACGTCAGTTAAACTTTCAAATTGAACATCCCGCAAGGGTTTTTTCAAATCTGGGAACAAATGAGGGATATATAACCCCTTTCATTAACTATTTGGGTGCAAGATAATTTCAAAGTGGGACCTTGTAAAACAAGAAGAAATGGATGCGGCAGCAATTTCTTTCACAAGATTTTTAAAAATACTTTTACTTCAAAACATACTTCGGAAAAGGTTCTTGCGGTGTGTATGTGTGTTTTATGCATTATATTGTCTTTCAGCAGAGAGAAGAGACGGACGCTTATGCATAAACTTTCCAGGCCGAATTTTTTGATGTACATGCTTTCATACGCGTCCAGTGCCTGTCTTTATCAAATGTAAACAATCCATAATAAATTTGTTAATAATATTCTGCATTAATTGTGTGCGAAAGGTGTTCTTTACCTCTCTTTTGGTTTGGCCATGATAATCTAAACATGAAAATCAATTTTGTCTTCGCATTTCCCAGCATTTTCAGGGTATTACAGTAAGCATACTTTAAACCTGATCTTTAAAAATACTATTCAGATTTTTTGTCAACATGGAAAGGTAAACAAACTGCACGCGCCTTAAGTGGAGGCCCTTGGCCTTCAGGTTTGCATTGATTTTCGTTGTATCAGGATTTGAAATAAGGAAATCCATACAACGGTTTCGTCAGTGGAAATTCAATGGATTCGTTGCCATAAGAAAAAAATTCATCACCGAAACGGGCTAACAACGCGTGTGAAGTTGACGACAAGTATGTTCACGCCCTAATAATACCCTGAAAATGCTGTTCTGGAAATCCCAACACCCTTGTGCATCCAGCGCCGAAACCAGGTATAAAGAAACCTTGCTAAAACGGCCGACCGGAAAAACGGGTATAAGACATGTAAGATGTCATGAATTTGTCGTGTACAATTATCGAACCCAGGTGTACACTAAAGAATTTGTTAACGTTTATGATACAAAGTCATTGCTGAAAGACAAGAGGAGCAATATCATAAAACACACATAAATCACTCACACTTTTTGACCATAATAACCTTTTCGAAGTAGTGCATGTTAGTTTAAGTAAAAGTATTTTTAAAAATCTTGTGAAACAGACACAGTGTACATCTTGGTTTGCCGCGGATCCACTGAGTGTATTTTTCGTCAATTTCTTCGTGATGTTTTACCGACACTTTAAAACTGATGATGACAACCGTATACAGAATTTACAAATAGTTAATTGTGGAAAGGGGTTATATATCAACCTTATTGATCAAGTCAATCAACCACAGGCTCCATCAAATTCAACTGGGAACAAATGGTAATCACTGGGTGCAAGATTCGGGGAACAAGGTGGATGCGGCAGCAATTTCTATCGTAAATCGTTCAAAACATCCTTAGTTTTTCTTGCGGTGTGTAGTCTTGCATTATATTGTTGGAATAAGAAAACTTTCCAGGCCGTTTTTTGAGATTTTGTCGCAGTGGTCCGGATAATAAATTTGAATAATATTCTGCATTAATTGTAGTACCTCTCGGCAGATAATCCTTGAAAATAATCCCTTCGCAATCCCAGAATACAGTAAGCATTACAACAGACGGAACTGCAGAGTGAACCCTTCTTCAGGTTGCCATTCTTTGGATTGACTTTTAGATCGGGATTGAAATAAGGAATATGTCAGTGGTTATTATTCGTTGCCAAAATTCATCACCGTAACGGGCTAACATCAATAACATTGCCTATAAGTTTCTGCTGGTTATTTGGGACCCAGCGCGCCGAAACCTTTAACGCCCAAACAATCATGCACCATGAACTTGTCGTGTACCTATCCCTAGGTGTACACTAATTTGACGAAACATTGGCCTGTCGGCTTTTAGTAGGTTTTATATATTATTGGCCGCCCACTGCGTAATCGTTGTGCTACCGCTTTTTATATAAGTACTTTTGATTAAAAAATTTTGTTACATTAATTTTGACGTTTTCACATCTTCTTTCCACAAAAGAAAAAGCTCTTTGAGATTTTGCCGCGTGTTCCATGGTTAGAAAAGCAGTGCTACTAAAATTTTTGCAGTGAATGTTTATATGCATAAATATTCAAGACTTGTCTGGCATCAATAACATTGCGTATAAGTTCTGCGTTATTTAATTATAGCACCAATTTCCAGAATATTGGAAACACCCCTCGTACTATATATTATTATAAGTTGTGCTACTTATATAAATGATTAAAAAATTTTGTTACTTGACTACATTTTATATAAGGAAAAGTATCCTGTTCACAGATTAGAATATTAAAAATTTTTGCAATTTTATATTAAAATTCCGTTGGCAACTCCAAGACTGTTACATATGCCTTATACGAAGACTATTTCCTGTAATAAATATAAATGTATTCAAAAAAAAACACAGAAAAGAACAATTTCTTTCATTAAATATTCGTCAACCTTCGAAGAACAGAAAATGTTCCCATAAAGTTGAACTTTTATAAGTTACTTCTTTCAAGTAAATTTAATCTTCGCCATTACATCAATTATTATTGTTAATATTCATCCAGCATAAAAAAAGAAACGTGTATTAAGAATATATAAGTACATGCAAACCACAAATTCAATTACGTGGCTTCGTCATCAAAGCATATTTATTTAATTTACAGTACACCAGCTGGTTCGAATCAGGATGTCCGCAGATTATACCTGCCTATGTTTATGCATAACATGACTAATAAAGTATATTACACGATTTACGAAACCCTCTTATCCTCCTTCCGAGAAAGATTCGCTATCATCGAAGTCACTTTCCCACAGCCAATCCAGACGGAATCTACGCTGGACATAATCAATTATCCAACCTAATAATCATCATTGTGATCATCATCTATCTATTCCATCTCGGCGTCGTCATCAGGGAAAGAACAAGAACGGCGGTCACTTCAGGACGAATCATCGTGAACAGAACTAGCAAAAGATTCGAAGGGGAAATAAAGGTTACTACGGTGACCTAATAATTATACACGAGACAGGGGTCACTTTATTTAAAATATAGATATGTATATACGTGTATACACGTACTTAAAACATAAGAATATTGTCTACAAGTCGGAATAAAGGAAAAACATTTAAAAGAATGTGATTTTGTGCTGAAACACTTTTAAATTTTTAAATTATACTCCGTATTCAATTATTAAATACAAAATTTTATTCGAGACGTGTCTATAATAAAAAAGAAATAGTATTAAAATTTGTGTAGAAGCCCTGTAAGCAAAATATTGGGTTGGCAACTAAGTACTTTCGGTTTTTACTGATAGAGAGCGTTGCTTTATTTTTTGCAAAACCTATGTTAGTGCTGTACTTTACCGTTTGTCGTGTGATACTAGTCACATTGACGTAACTTCAGAAGCAAGTAGTGCGTGATTTTTATTAAAGCTATTAGTTGTGGGTTAATTTTAAATGGAGTGCAGAAACGAACATTTTCGACATATTTTACTATTTTATTTCCGTAAAGGAAAGAAAGCTTCTGCGGCTCACAAAAAGATATGTGAAGTTTATGGTGCTAATTGCTTAACAGAGCGCACGTGTCAGAATTGGTATAAAAAATTCCGTTCTGGAGATTTTTCCCTCATAGGTGAGCAACGTTCTGGTCGGCCTACTGAAGTTGATGATGACCAAATCAAAGTCATAATTGAAGAGGATCGTCATATAACTGTTCGAGAGGTTGCGGAGAGGCTACATGTATCGCACACAACAATTGAAAAACATTTAAAATGTCTTGGGCTAGTTAAGAAGCTTGATATTTGAGTACCTCACGAATTGAAAGAAATTCATTTAACACAAAGAATCAACTTTTGCGATATGCACCTTAGACGAAATGAAACCGACCCTTTCTTAAAAAGAACCATCACTGGTGATGAAAAATGGGTCCTGTACAGTAATATAGTTCGAAAGCGATCATGGAGCAAACACGATATACCAGCTCAAACCACATCGAAAGCTAAATTGCATCCAAAAAAGATCATGCTGTCAGTTTGGTGGGATTACAAAGGTGTTGTATTTTTTGAGCTGCTTCCAAGGAACCAAACGATCAGTTCTGATGTTTACTGTCAACAATTAATAAAACTGGATGAAGCAATCTAAGAAAAACTTCCAGAATTGTCAAATCGGAAAGGTGTAGTTTTCCACCAAGATAATGCAAGGCCTCACACATCTTTGGCAACTCGTGGGAAACTATTGGTGCTTGGCTGGGAAGTGATGCCACATCCCCCATACAGCCCTGATCTAGCACCATCTGATTACCATTTATTTCGAAGTTTACAGAATTCTTTGAATGGTAAAACTTTCACAAATGACGATGACCTTCACTCGCACCTGGTTCAGTTTTTTGCTGATAAGGACCAGAAATTTTATGAGCGCGGAATCATGCAGCTGAAAGAAAGATGGCAAAAGATTATTGAGCAAAATGGAAAATAATAATTGAGTAAAAACTATTCTCTGTTTAAAAAAAAAGTGTTTTATTTTATACTACAAAACCGAAAGTACTTAGTTGCCAACCCAATACATTCAGAAATTTGCGTATTCTATGCAGCGTTTTTTACTTTTTTTTTACTATTCCTTAAATGTAACTACACTCATAATCATAAATGTAGTCATTTCCATTGTAATTCCATGTGTGGAAAGCCTATCAGATAATTCACTTAAATTGTAAATCCATATTGACTAAGACGAAACCAAACAACAAAAACCAAAAACCCGAAACCGCGTACACCAGATCCATGCAGATAAAGAAGATTATAGATAGGACAGACTAGCGCACCTCAGCGTTCGAATGAAGAAACAACCGACGAAAACTAAACTATGGGAAAAAGAAAATAAAAATTGGGTCAACATGATGAATATCAACAGGGTCATCTAAGATAGAACAACAATCCGGACCAAAGTGTATTACCGCACAAAAAGGTATCTTAAGGAAGCAGCATACATGGCAATAACACCTAAAGCCATTAGCACACCAAGTACAGAAACCATGGATATCTAGAAAGTTGTTGGTCAGAAAGAGCGACAGTCACAACACTAGAAACAGGTAATTTTGATGGAGCCCGTGGTGAGCCAGTGTACGTTTTGGCTCTCAGCGATACGGATCGCGTGCGGAATTTGTTTTCGTACGATTATTTTTAACGTAGTTTTCCAGGTGCGACACAGTTTAATTATCTGCTGATGATGACAACTTATTTGTCGAAATACCTATACAGAACACGAACATTAATGTGGCAAGGGGTTATATATCAATCTTCACTGATCGAACACTAGAAACAGATCAAGATATAAAAAGACACAACATTCAATGCACAAATAAATCGTATACACAAAAGGTTATGCAACTTTTGACATATAAATGTCTAAGAAATTATATTCAAAGTATTTACATACATATATCATAATGAGTTTGTCAAGTGACAGCCCCCAACCCTGAAGACGACAGTAGATGCACTACTGAAACGTAGGAATACCATAACTCCATAAACAACGAAATTTACCCAACCAACTAATCCAATATAAATATACTACAATTCCCAAGTCCCGAAATAATAAAATTTTAAAAAAATATATCTTAAATATAAATCAAATTGGAATGCACATAAACCGCTTCCGAAGAGATATGTTTGGGTTTAATGCATTTAAATTAATATTAATCATGATTTCAGTGCGTGAAATAACAATTAAATGGGACAAACTGCTTTTGCAAAGCGTCAGGAAGTTGTTTCTCTACATCTCATTAACTGTAAAATTTCAGATCGCTACGTTTTTTAGTTTCCTTGTGGCGACTATCTAATATAAGAGACTGTCGATATTTTTGAAGTGATGAAAAATGTAAAAATTTGTTTTATGTAATTAAGTAGTTGTTCTTGAAAGGCTATCAAAATAAGATAAAGATAGCCTGAAGAACTCGCTTCGTTCATTTTGCACTGTCGACAAATAGGTTTGTGTTCAAAAGTGGTAGCACAACTTTTAAAAATGCACCACATAGTGGTGTTGAAAGACTATCGTTTAAAATTATCTGAGATAGACGCATTATAAGTTTTTAATGAGGAGTTGTTTGAACCTTTTCAGTGTTGATCGAAAATTGATATGAATACAAATTTCGCGAAAAGCGAAGTAGATTTTATGTGCCAATTTATCACCAGTAATAAGACTACGCTCGAAATAAAACGTGACTAATAAAGTGTATTACACAGTGTAAATATAGTGGTTCTTCTCCTCCAAAGAAAGCGATGTTCTATATGTTGATATCGTGGTGATACTGAAAGAGACCTTTGAAATATAAATACCATATTTAGTTTATGATTTAAGACTTTCAAAGTTACACATTGTTTGCTACTGAATTCCAATGCAACCTTTTATTTAAGCTTATATTTAAAATCTCCAGAAACACAATTGAATTTTGTGATTCTTAATGTCACTTAATTAATGTTGTAATTGTCTGATTAAGAAGCATATTTTGATTTCCAACAAAATTAATATGAATATCGGCTACAATAAATTATAGACCAGCTGCCTCTGTCAAAAACCTTGGAGTGACTGTTGCTTCTAATTTATCGTTTAATAACCATTAAATTCATCTGTAAACAGACCTCTAAGTCAGTAGGTTTCATAATTAGGAAACCTACTGAATACCATAGAACGTAAAGTTTCCTCGCATGTTTACTTTACGTTATTTATGCATTGCAAACGTATAATAATACCTGTTTTGAAGCTTTTAGGCAATCAGAAAGACCCTAATTACGAAAATATAGTTCAAAACATGTTGAAAACATTTCGAAAACTTAGATGTAACATGGAATTTTTTCCCCGACAATCTTGGAGCTGTAAGTGAGGAACAAGGGGAGCGTTTCCACCAAGATATAAAGGAGATGGAGAAACAGTATCAGGGTCGTTTAAATGTCAACATGATGGGAGATTGTTGGACCCTTCTACGAGCAACTCCGGGAGCACCATATAAAAGAAAAAGCTACACTCGAACTTTTACCGTGAAGAGGTTGAGGAAATACAAAACCTTAGATTAATAGATAAAAAACTCTTCATATTCAAACTTACACTACCATTGTAATAATAAAATGTTAAATTTTTCAATTATACTCTGATGATAAATTACGTACTTTTAAATCTTAACTATATATTTTAATACTATCATACCCAACAAAAGATAAAGATTGTGTAAAATTGGTACGTGGTAGAAAAAAACCGATTGAAAATTTGGATTCAGCACACCAAAATATATAAGAAACAGGTTGAAAATTTTTTAAAAATATTTATTGGTTGGCCTGTGTAATTATATTTACGAAATATGTCTTTCAATAATATATTTGTTTCTTCAAAATCACTGTAGGGAATAAATTTGAGTGCGTCTGATACCTCATATCCATTGTATATGACACAACAGTGTTGCTTAGAGTGCATTCAGCGTCGATTTCTGAAATTTATTTCTTTTAAGAGTAGCTTTTTTCATGAATCAACATGGAAGGCTTCGTTAAGAAGCAGAGAGAATGTATATATCGCCAAGTTTTTGAATAAGTTAGTATCTAATGTTGTTGATTGTCTTTCCTTGGTGGTCCATATGCACTTCTCACCACGATTATCTGCTAGATACTCTGTAACGTTTGTCATTAGTACATTAAGGACTGAAGCGTTAACGCATACACTGTATGGCATATGGGTAGGAACGGTAAATACTATAGTTATGTCTTCACTTGCAGGCGATTTATTCAGAATAAAGGCCGATTGATTTGAATGTAATTTAATGAATTATTTTTGAACTATGGTTATATGGATTATAGTGTTTATTCCCTTTCTTTCTTAAATTAATTATTTTAATTTAAATATGTAAATGCGTTAGTGTTAATAACTTTAGGTTGTCTTGTTATTAGGTCATGTCAGTTGGGAAATAATATGCATCGACTGAATATAAATAATAAAAATAAAATGATTTCAAACGTTCAATGTTAAACAATCATTAGACTACATAACATGGAAATTCCAACATCGAGAAGAAGTGCAAATTTTTTGACAAAAGTTGGCTGAAATATTTAATTATAAAAAGGTTCAAATTGATTATAAATTGGCTACAGTAGATCAGGCATCATTGCATGGCCCCGTCTGACTATCACCTTTTCGCAACAATGGGACATGCGCTTGCAAAATGGCTCAATGAATGGTTGATTGAAGGACAAACAGTTTTTTTTAGGATGGCATCCATAAATTGCCTGAAAGGTGGTTAAGATGTGTAGAATCAAATGGCCAATACTTTGAATAAATAAATTTTTCCATTTTCTTGAAAATTATGTAGTTTTTTTACGGAAAAACTGGTAACGACTTTCCAGTACACCTGGTATTGTAAAACATAAAAAAAAATAGAAACACAGCCACTTAATGATAGCTAATGTAATTTGTCATTGGCGGAATAATATTATTTTTTTAATCTTTATTTTTACATCAATTTCAAAATTTTACATTGTCTATTACATTATTTAACCGGTAATGACTTTCCTGTACACCTGGTGTATATATATATAAAGAAACTCCATATATATATATATATATATATATATATATATATATATATATATATATACTTATATAGAAGAAGGCAGGAAAAGTGTATTAGTAATTAATGCATGAATTATATAAAGATTGTACGGACATATACGAAAATGAACGAAGTTGTAGTTTAATTTGAAAAGAAGGTATTTATTAAAAGATATAAATATTTATTTTAATTGAGAGAGAAAATTAAAAAATTTGAGTTACTTTGAATCCTAACATATTATTAAATTAATAATTAATAATTAAGGTTTTATAATATTTATAGTTAAAGTTAGATATTAATATCGTGATATCTATTTTATTATCTCAATTTGACTGATGTTAAAATTTATTTTATATTAAAAAGCGAATTATTTTATTATTTGTGATATAATAGTAGCTTTAAAAGTTAATAAAATACTAATGTTAGAGTATTATTATATTTAGGAAATAGTTATATAAGTAGTCTTTATTAAACAAAAGACAATTGATTTTTAGAAAGACTTAAAGGATTGATTAGGTTTTTCTTTTAATACATATGTATGTATGTACATAGTTATTTATTATTAAAGACATATGTACGAGGATAGTTTGACAATATATTTATTTTTCAATATATTCTAAAAGAGTAATACATTTATTCCAACGGTGCTCCAATGCCCTTATGCCATCTCTAAAATACGATTCCGGAAGGCTTACAAAATACTCATTTACGAAGCTGATAAGCTCGTCGTTAGACGAAAATTTCTTTCCACTTAGTGCCGTTTTTAATTTTGGAAAAAGGTGGAAGTCGGAAAAGGCTAGATCCGGCGAATAAGGGGCATGCGGTATTAATTGGAAATGCAACTCGTGGATTTTGGACATCGCAACTGTGCTGGTATGCGAGGGAGCGTTGTCTTGGTGAAACAGAATCTTTTTCTTTGCTGTTGATGCCATCACCTTGTTTGCCGACAAAGTAGTTTTCGCTTTCTATGGAGGTGCAGAACCACGTTCTAACTATTGTTTCGACTGTTGTTTAGTTTCGGGTGTACTGTAATGTATCCAAGTTCCATCGCAAGTAACAAATCGCCTACAAAAATGAACCGGATTCCACTTATAAAGGTCCAAACACTCATTGGAAATTCGCAAACGAGTGAACTTTTGCTCGGTCGTAAGCAATCGCGGCACCTATCTTGCCGAAAGCTTGGAAAGGCCCAATTCTTTCGTTAAAATGTGGTGTACGCATTGGGTTGAAATGTTTACCATGTCTGCTATCTATCTCACTTTGAGTTGTCGCTCTTGCGTAATAAAATTATGGATTTTTATAATCATTTCCTTAGAAGTCACGATTTTGGGTGCTCTAGAGCGCGCTTCATCAACACAGCTTGTTCTAACACGTTTAAATTCATTTACCCATCTACTTATTGTGACGGATGATGGAGCAGATTCATCTAATGTTTCCCGTAACTCATCTTTTATTTCGGTAGCTTTTATACCCTTAATTGCGAAGTATTTAATCACCGCACGATACTCTGCTTTTTCCATTTTAACAAAACGACGTGTTGCTTCTTTTTCAATCAGCTGTCAAAAATAAACTAATCAACCGATTTATCTAAATATCGGAATATAAACATATAAATAGCCAACCTAAATTACAGTGTATTCGTTTTACCAATTAGAGCACCACCTATGTGTCATTCTCACTACTTGTCAAACTATCCTCTTATAGTTGGACAAATTGCTCGTTCTGAAAGCATAATTATTTAATTCAACTGAAAGACTGACCCGAATGATTATACCCTGAGACATAAGAGTTAAAATTAAATTAGCAAAGTATCATATTTATTTCATTTGGTTTGTAGTAATACTTATTTTATTTACAATTGATATTTATGTAAATTTAATTGTATTTTAAAAGTCATTAATACCCTTAAATATTTATTATATTTTATAACAATATATATATATATATATATATATATATATATATATTACAATACGTGGAAGTTTATGTCATATATTCATTGAAATACCTTCTAGAATGAAATAATGTATACATTAAATTTTCTTTCGATTCAAACATATATGTAGAGAGCAGTATAATACTTGGAAATTTATATGTCATATTCTTTAGAACATCTTCTGTACCACACATTTATAAAACAATAATATAATATCCTGCTTCGTTCATTATATCACGGTTATTTTTAAAATCAGAGACTGGAGAGGACAATCATCGTGAATCCCTGAAATATCAACTGTTTCTTTTCACGATGTATTTTTTTCCTCCATCTTTTTGTATATTTATGTGTACGTGTGTGTATGATTAAGACGGCCAAGGCGCCTACCTCCTGGTCGCAAACAAATACTATTGTTGTGATTTTTTTCCATCTCTGCTTAATGTAATTATGTTTATTGGTTTTTTTAGCTTATTATTGCACGTGTACAAGACCTTCCATTATTATTATTTCTAACGTCTAAATGTAAATAATGTTATTGGTAAAAACATGGATAGGATATGACCCGAATAATACTAAAAACATGCTAATCTTTTGGTAGAAATTAGATATATATGTATACATACATAAACATATATATAATTTTCTTAAAATAAAAGATGCAGGAGGGACTATATAACCCTAGGTTCAATATGAAATAATATAATAAAATACAACAATTAAAAGCTTGATATTAACAAATAAGAAAACTTGTCTTGCCAATCATAAATAATTTAAATTGGATGTATCAAATATTTAAAACAACTTATGTAATTGCTCCACATTCTGTACATGACCTAATTCACAGAAGCAAAGTGTTTCATTGTGCTACATGCGAATATATTTAAATTTTAAGACATCAATTGTAACATTAATTAAGAACTGACACCAAATTAGTAGAGAAACAATACATAAAGTTTATTCTTAAAGACTGAGCCAATTTCATAACACAATATTTGATAAGAAAAAGTAATACAAAATTCTAAGGAAGTCTATTCATAATAAACTTTATTTCGTATCTTACAAGTTTTCAATATTGTCACCAACTGTGAGATGAACGTCAGAATTCCTCCAAGACGTGTAATAATATAATATCACGATTCATTGAGATGACTGCTGTTAGATATATAAAAAATCAAGTTTATGTTCCCCTATAATCCAGTAACCTAAATAACTTTATAGATTAAACAATCTATAAAGTCATTAAACTTGAGTTTTTATATAGCATTTATATGACTTTATAGATTGAAGAATCAATAAAGGCATTCAGGTTACTGGATTATAGGGAAACATAAACTTGATTTTTTACACATCTAATAGCAGTCAACTCAGTGAATCGTGATATATTGAACAATCTGTACAGTCATTAAAGTTACTGGATTATATCGGAAAATAAACTTGAATTTTTATATATCTACATGAAACAAATCACATATTCTGTGGTGTGGAGATCTCACAAACCAAACATGAGCAAGTTCACAATAAATGCTTGAACGATCTACAGATTCTATGGGTTCCAATGTGGACATCTAGCAGACGCCAGATAGTGAACCGAGGTATCTGAAGTTCAAAGCTACCACAGATTCTCCTCACTAGTTGCTCTGAAACGCACTTACATCTAGACTTTTTCCTTTACGCAGATACCTACTCTCTGAAATTATCAAAGTCATTTTCATATGTTTTTCGGAGAAGGCGGTGGAAAACCAAAGCGTCTTCGAAAAGTACTCTGCCCTCAGTTGTGTTAAAGCAGATGTAGGGTATTCATAAAATTGTACAAAATAGTCGATCTATATTCCTTTTGGGAGTGTTAAATATTGAACAACCGAAGTCTCCACAAATTATAATATTTTTATTCATTTAACTACTCGAAGGTACGAATTACGAAGTTCTGAAATAATTTGCCACATTCCAGCAAGACAATGTTAATCCTCATGTTACAGATGTTAGATTACGATTCCTACAGGAAGTCAAAATTAATATTTTCAATTGACCGACGCGATCGTCAAACCTATCGCCAATAGAACATTTTTGGTACACTGTGTCTCCTAACTTTCCAATGAACGCACAACAGCTGCATGATGCCTTATAAATTACTTGTAATGAGCGACCGCAGGAATTCAAAGGACATCTTAGAAGTATGCCTGGACGAATAGCAGGATATATTCGTTTATGTGGAATCGTAACGCATTATTAAACTTTCTCTCTGAAGGGTATGACTTTTTCAACGAAAATCATATCAATGACACGAGGGCAGCCGTTTATATTTCGGGAACTGGCAACACTGTTAGTGTTGCTTCCGATCTGATGATTGCATCGTGAAGTTTGTCATTTTTAGCAATATATTTACTTTGACAGTATTATTATCTGGTCGCTATTTCTATTGTTAACAGTAACTTGAAAATTATATGTCAGCGAATAAATGGAATTAACTCGCGAAGATTTTTGTGGAATTATTTTCCATAACTTTTGGCGTGGATTGTCTCAACAAGAATGCATCATCGAAAACTACAGTATATCGTTGGTATAGTGAATTCAAACTTGGACGATGAATTTCGTGAAGGTCGTCCCACAAATGTTGTTGTGTCGGAAATCATTAATGCAGTGTTTGAATTGATAATGCAAGACCGTCGTGTGACATACCGTGCAATTGACACATCTCTAGGTATTAGTAACACCAGCGGGCAAAAGATCCTGCATGAACGTTTAGCCGTTAAGAAGCTATGTTCACGTTGGGTACCACATAATTTGACAACCGCTCGAAAAAGGACTCGTGTCGATTGATGCCAAGAAATGCACAAAAAATGCAGTGGCGATGCTTCCAAGAACATTTATAAGGTCGTCACAGGTGATGAATCTTGGATCTATACCTATGAACCCGATAGTAAATAGCAGTTGGGCGTGTGGGTATTCCAAGATGAGCCAAAACCAACAAAAGTTGTTCGCGCTGGAAGCACATCAAAACAAACAGTCGCCTACTTTTTTCGGAAAAACCGGTCACTTTGCAACCATGCATTTAGAGAGTTGTAGAACGGTTAATTCCGAATGTTACACAACTATTTATTTGCCAAAAAATCATTCTCCACCATGACAATGCAAGCTCTCACGGATCAGTTCAAACAATTGAATATTTTACCAGGCAAAACATTGAATTAATGAGCCATCCGCCGTACAGTCCTGATCTAGCACCCTGTGGTCTTTTTATTCCCACACGTGAAGAAAAAAACTTCATGGTCAACGGTTTTCTACGCCGGGAGAGGCAGTTGAGGCATTCAAAACTTACATTTTGGAGATACCGCCTTCACAGTGGCGGCAATGCTTTTCGGGTTGGCTTAAACGAATGCAAAAGCACATTGATTTTCAAGGAGAATATTTTGAAAAGTAATAAAACTATTTTCGATGATAAAAATTTTTTTTGTTTGCCATTCCCGAAATGTAGACGGCTACCCTCGTATGTTTTCGCGACATAATAAATATTCGTAAAAAATTGATGAGTGATTCATTTTTTGTCACATAGTGTATTTGTATAGTTTTCTTATTTCATTGGATTGAGTTCGTATATTTAACATAACTTTATGTAATTAAAATACAATTCTTAAACTACAAAAACCATCTCTGAAATACAATGTATGTATTAGGAAAAGTCGATTTTTGGCAATACCAATGATGAAACTTATAACTAATAAATAACTCCAATTTTGACTCCAAAACTTAAATAACTGGACAAACAGAGAGATGACGACTTCTGATTAATTTATTTTTTACGTACATCAAAATTTTTCGATTTAATTTTCAATCTTCGTCAGAGTGAAAACATTTAAATTATACTTCCATTATACAATTTTACAACATCATAAAATTTATTGTACATTTAAGGGCCATAAATTAAAGTAAATATATTTATAAAGAAATTATAGCTACGTTAACAGCATGCATGTGCTTTTAAAAATTATGTACATCTAGAAGAGGCTTTGAAATACATTCATCAAATTAGCAACTTAGTAACAAAAAGAAACTATCTTATTGAACGTTCTGTTCACATACATTAAAAATTTATTTATGCACCTATTACATCAAATTCAAAGCCTGTATTCCACATTAACCCATACATTTTCTTTACAAGGAATAGCTATACAGTCAGTTAACGGCGCCATAACTCTTGGTATCGCGCAACATAATACCAGTACGCCGTGTAATAATAAAGACCAAAGGAGTAAACAAATTAAAACGCAAGTAAATTCGTGATTCATACGAGACATCTAATTGCGAACAAGCTAAAGGCGCATCCATTGATTGGTTAGTTGGCTGGTCTATCGGTCAAAGCGAGCATCCGAAGACGAACTTTCCAAGCTCTCGGTGCGCCGATCGCTTACCAATCGTAGATCATCCGTTCTCTTTCGAAATTAATCGATTCGATCACGGTCATATTTGCAAAATCGATGCTTTCGCGCCGTGTTCTTCGCCATTGGCGCGATAGTGGATTTACTAACTATCGAATTGATAACGATCTTATAAAATTGATCGTGCCATAATTTTTGCTAGTCGTTAATATCGATAGAAGATTATGAGAGTACAATATAATAAAATGATTATTTACGTTTCTTTACAACTAATATTTTTGTAATTATTTCCTATTTCTCTTCATTGTGACAGAAGTTCTTTTTTATTAAAGCTGGGAGATATTGATAATGTAACATTTATCACTTATAATTATATAATAACGTATTCTTCCTTTAGTCTGATCAATTAAATAATGCCCTGTTAAAGAAAGAAAATTTATTGTTATATAATTATAAAGATGGAAAGTCTTACAATAAATACTTAAAATATGGACAGCCTCAGAGTCCAATTCAAGCAACACTGTTATTTGTATTACTGAAAAACAAGTTATTGTCTTATCTAAATATCCAAAATGAATTCATAAATTATTTTATAAGGACGTTGTGAGGAAAAGGGACTCGACTACTAGTATCATTTTTCGGAAACGGTTGGTATTATATTATAAATCTTTTTTATGACAACAGACAAAATTTGGTTAATTCCAACGTTTGGTTTAAAAGTTACAGCAGTATGAGCAAAGTGTTTAAATGGAAATCCTGAAACGCACAAACTCACGAATCGAATATATATATATATATAAAGGGTGTTTCAAATTTCGCGGTTTTTTTAAAGAATAAATAAAACACATAATTTGCATTCACTTTCAAAAACTTTTTATTGATAATTGAAGTATGTGAAAAATAATATCTGCCAAATGGCCTCCTCTTGCAGCTCCACAGACATTCACTCCTCTGTTAAAATTTTCAATGCTATTTTGACATAATTGAGACTCTATCTCACCAATGACATGAATAATTTCATCTTTCAAAGCAAGAATTGATTGTGGATTGTTTTTATAAACCTGACTGTTCACATAACCCCAAAGAAAATAGCCTAACGGTGTCAAATCACATGATCTTGGTGGTCAATTAGCATCACCATTTCTTGAGATTACACGTCCAAGACATTTTTCTCTCAATGAACACCACCTGACCACAATGCACACCAAATAGTAACTTGTTTAGGATGCATAGGTTTCTCATGAATAATTCGTGATATTTAATAATTCCCTCACTCCAGATATGGCAATTTTGTTTATTAACATAGCCACCAAGTTCAAAATGTGCCTCATCGGAAAACATTACATATTGAGAATAATCAGCTGGTTGTTCATTAATGAAATTGACAAATGAACGACGTTTTAAATGATCTAATGGCTTCAGTTCCTGTGTTATTTGAACCTATATGCCTTCAGAGCTAAATCCTTGTGTAAAATACGCCATGTTGTTGATCCACTAAGTCCAAGTTGTTGTGAACGTCGTTTAATGGACATTTCAGGATCTTCAGCAACACTTTCACGAACCAAACCAAAATTTTCTTGCGAACGACCACTATGACTGTATTTTTCACTTTTTTGATCTTCCACGGAACCGGTCTCTTGAAATTTTTTAATAATTCGACCAATAGCGCTTTCAGATGGGCGATTATGTAAACCATAAAATTCACATAATTTTCTAAAAACTCTTTTCACAGAATGCTAATTTTCATAAAGTAATTCTGCAATTCGAACGCGTTGTTGCACCGTGTACGAAACCATTTTTATAAATGTCACACATCACACTTTTTAAATGCCCACATACCCAGACAAATTCAGTGCGCCACCTATATTTTATTTATTCTTAAGAAAAACGCGCAATTTGAAACACTCTTTATATATAGGGTGTGAAAGAAATACGTTGACATACTTTAATATGTGGTAGCTGTAACAATAGCAAGCATAAAACGCGAATGCACATAAGCTTAACTCGAACGAGATCAAAGAAAAAAATTATTTAATAAATACTCGTGGCACTGCTGACACGTAGTGGTGAAGGTTATAGATGCGATAATGTATACTGTAAATCAAAAATTAGTCTGTTATTAACTTTCGTGAAATATGAGTTATTCAAATCACAAATTAACAGGTATCGTCTTAATATACGGTGAAACAGGTGAAAATGTTAGAGCCAATAGACGTATTTATAAAGGATGATTTTCTAACTTGAATATCAAAAAATAAGTACCCGTGTAATTTATTATCCCTGGACATGAATTTAATATTATAAATATTATTTTCCATTGCAATAATTACAATATTACAATTTTATAATAGAAATTCTTTAAATAATTATATCGGTTGTAGTGGTAAATAATATTTATAATATTAAATACCATATTCCGTATCACCACAAAACTGTTATACCGTTTACAATTTTTAAAGAATTTACAAACTTGATATTGTATTTTTTTCGCGATATTACAAATAACTTACTGCTGATAAAAATATATAACAGAACAGCTGATACATAAAAAATTTTCGAGACGCAGAAAGATACACGGACACATCTGCAAATCATTACAAACTTACATTACATTACTGAAATGCGAAGGGAATTTTTTTGTGAACTAATTGGTTTTCGGTATACGATTAAAGGCTTTCCAAGTTCGAAAACTTTTCAAAACTAAAAGGTTGACATGCTATTATTATCCACCACGATTTTCATCATTAAAATTTGGTAACTTCTTTCCTATAAAACTCCTATAAAAATACGTCTTGTAGAAATAAAATTGCATAACCTAACACAAAGCACTACGAGTAGAGTGCCACTATTAATTAAAGAACATAATTACTAAAATAACTAAAATCTAAAAAGCCAGTAAAATATCAATTTTTGATCTGAAGTATTTTATCGTATAAAAATGATGATTTGATTAATCATAGAGGCATAAATTAAAATTTTCCATTGAATGTTAAACAAGCCATTCATTCATAACATTTTCGAACGGACATAATTAAAGAAAAAAGCAAATACAGACTGAGATTATCCTAAAAAATATATAAAAAAAGATTGAAAAGAGACACTATGTCATTCGATATTTACATATCAAATTTATGCATTTAGTTATGTATGCTAAAAGCACTTTCGTTAATGTGAAAGAACTACAGTAATTGATTTTTTGATTAACTATATTTACACATGCCTGAAGTATTTACTTTCTTAAACGTTCAAATAATAAAGTTCCGCTCTGTACAATATTTGTATAATCCTTTTTTGTATTTTGACTGTGATATACACACGCTAACATTGAAAGCAGAGGATTTTCATTTTGAAGAAAGAAATAAAATAATAGAATTTTATAAAAAAAAAATAAGTATTTTAGTATACTAATAAACAGAAGAGTGGTTGATTAACTTAATCACCAAAGATTGATATATAACCCCTTTCCACATTAACGCACACTGAAGAGTGTGCGTTTTGCCTTTCAACGGTGCAGATCTTGTGCGGAATTTTTTGTTTCCGTACGGGTATTTTGCCGTTGTTTTCCAGGTGCGACGCTGTTTAATTATTTGCTGATAACGACAACTTAATCGTATGCATACAAAATACGAAAATTAATCTGGAAATGGGTTATATATCAACCTTCAGTAATTAAGAAGAGTTTGTTTACTGTATGAAGAAGCATTGAAAAGAATTCTTACACACTTTATTTGGTTTTCAGGAATCTACATTTTACGCCTTTTATATATATTTTTGCTTTTTATTTCTTTCCGAAAAAAAAATAAGGCCTAACCGTGTGAGGCCTAATGGGCCAAATCGCGTTTTAACAATTTGTAATTTTGTCACGTTAGCTTAATAGATAAATTACGATCTGGGTTACCATTACTATAGTGAAAAGACTATATAATTTTGTGTAAAATATGTATATTCCTCTATATTTAATAATTTGTTCCTTTTGTTAATCTATTCTATTCAACATTTTTCATTTGCTTGTGTACGTGCTATACCTTCTTCAATGTGTTGTCCTTATAGCGATTGGTCCCAGCATTGTTACATCTAATAGTTTATGTCCTTGTCTCTCGGCAACCAGGGACGAGTAGATGTTATTTACACGGATCTGGCAAAGGCTTCTGACCGTATTGGCCAGGGCGTTCTACTTCATAAATTGCAATCTTTTGGTTTTGCTGATTCTCTTTTTAATTTTTTGGATCATATTTATATAATAGGAGTGTTATTTATCATGACCACAGGTCCTACACCTTCTATGCTATTTCCGGAGTGCCTCACGGCTCCAATCTAGAACCAATGCTATTCCTTTAAGATTTGTTCAATGTTTTGGAGTGCGAAAGGTGCGCTTTTGCTAATGACTTGAAAATATATCGCGCTTTATCCACGATAGCTGATTAGCTTCGCCTGCAAAGACAACTGGATAAGATCTCCGAATGGTGCTCAAACAACACGCTATCTATGAATGTCTCGAAATGTAGAATTATGACCTACTCGAATAAAAGAACAGCTATAGTTTAGAACTATATTCTGGAGAACACAATGCTTACTCGAAGTCATGAAATGAAAGACCTTGATGTTTACTTCTATAGCAGTTTTGATTGATTAATTTTTTTATTTAATAATAAACATATTACTATCAACGTAACGTTAATTTACACATTAGCTTCAATTTATTAATCAGAGAAAAATTGCCTTATTCGATCTGTGTGTTTTATTTTCTTTTAACTTTTGTTATTGTACTGTGTATAATTTCGGAACTTTGGTTTCCTAAAATGCGAAAGGAGATTCTTTGTTCCTCATCCCGACGTACAAATATACAGGGTGTTGATTTATTCATTTAACGAGATTCGCCCTGATTTTATTTAAAAACCAGTATGACCGTCTTCGACCAATTAAACCTATACGCTGCACCTTGAAAGCATAACTTTGGATAATCACGTATGGTAGGTTTTATTCTTTACTTTCATTTTAATTAGTTGCAGCTTTCCGAAAGGAAAAAGCGTATTAAATTAAATTTGGGTTTCATAAGAAAATGCAAGCAGTTTCATAAACCAAAATTAAATAATTTAATTTTCGACTACTTAATTTTTACATTAAGACGAATATTCCATCAGAAAAGAAAAACGATTTCTGTTAAGTCTTCAAAATAGGCAGAAATTTTCGTTTCAACAATATTTCATAATATATATATATATATAACTTACAACTTTCTTGATTTAAAAGTGCATGCAGAACTTTAATTTCCAGGCACCAAGTGTTATTAATTATTTGATTTAAAATACAGATTCCAGAGTTTAATTGCAATTTGATTATAAAGTAAAGTCTTCCGTAAAGAGCAAAATGAATCGTAACAGTTGTAGATAATTAAATGTAATTTTAAATTAAAATTAAGTTTTTGAGATTTAGCAGTCGTTGCTAAATGTAGTTTGCAATGCCTGACATTATTATAATTTCATTATTTTGTTAAGCGAGTGTCCTATTTAATTCTTTCATTTTATTATCCCTACTTCACTCAATCATTTCCTTTAAAATAGGGGTTCTATATCGTTTTAGGACTCGTGTGTAAAATATCAAAAGGAATATTCTCTCATACAACTCTAATTTTAGGCACTACGAGGGTGGTCCAAGAAGTACCCGACCCAACAAAGAAAACACAAAAATTTTGGAAAGAAATATATTTATTTTTCAACATAATCTCCTTTCAGCTCTATACACTTTTCCAGCGATGTTCAATAACTTCGACACCTTTTTGTAATAAGAACTCCTAAAAATAGCATTGACTGCCGATGTCACTTCTTCATCGCTGGAAAATCTTTGACCGCTGAGCCATTTTTTCAAGTTTGGGAACAGAAAATAATCCGAGGGGGCTAAATCTGGCGAATAAGTGCACGATGTAGCAATTCAAACTTTAATTCATTAATTTTGGCCATTCCAATAACGGATTTGTGAGCTGGTGCATTGTCTTGATGAAACACCACTTTCTTCTTAGCCAAATGCGGCCGTTTTTGCTTGATTTTTTCGCTCAAACGTTGCAATAAGTTCACATAATACTCGCCGTTGATAGTTTTTCTTTTTTCAAGATAGTCAATGAAAATTATTCCACGCACATCCCAAAAACCCGATGCCATAACCTTGCCTGCAGATGAAACGGTGTTCGCTTTCTTTGGAGTCAGTTCTCCCTTTTGAGTTACAAATTCACCGAAAACGTTTACTGTTGATGGCTGCCGAACAAATACTAAACAACCTGGCGTCTTCAAACTTGAAACATATGCTTTATAGATTATGTACTTTCTAATACAGTGACACTTTTCAAACAACTACCGCCATCTCTAAGTCAGGTCGGGTACTTATGGGACGACCCTCGTATGTTAATTTTCTTACACAGAATATTATTTGTGAATTGTTTCACTGTATGTACATATGGTCAGCTACTAACGCTGTTGTATGCCTCATGAATGTACTAAATCACCAAATGTAAACATGCGATTATGAAAAAGCATTTTTTTTAAATTTCCACTTCCATTTAATAATTTTAATAACAATACGACAACTGTTATTATTTAAAACTACAAGAAGATTTAGCCTATACTGTAACATCGAATGTCCCAAAGTTTTCGTACAATTCATTCTATGAGGCATTGCTCCATTGTAAGACAAAGATATTTATAGTGCCGTGTATTTGTTAAAAATAAGCATTCGATGCATTTACGAAGATGAGTGAGAAAAGACACGTCTTATAATAAGCGTAAGTTAATAAAATTATGCAGAGGAAAGAAACTCTTAGGCCTAATAACCAAATACATACAATGTGTTGAATTAAAACAGTTCATTAAATGGCTACATTTCCGGTTTAATTGGAAGTCGTTAGTCGCTACCAACTTGTCTATTTTAAATAGAATGATGTATTTTTAATGCATATTTGAAATCTACAAAGTATTCTAGAAAGTTTTCTTAATTTTTCTTTACATTTAAATTCAACGTTTAGCACGTGGGTCCAGCCATACCTTTTTTGATTTCAATTGTAATTTAAATGTACTTTTAGTCGAGCTAGCGACTTAAAATTTCGTCACTATTCCTGAAATATTATTGACTATCATCTCTGCAAATTGGGAGAATAGTCTCATATGAGCTGATAATTACGACGATATCTTAGTATACACATCACATTCGTACCTCATGTGGTCTGTATAGACCCTTATGTATTTTATATGGAAGAGTATGAAATATGATCCAAATTGGATATTTCATGTCGCCTTTTTTTACATTCTCTTAGTAATCTTTCATTTAAACTGCTGTTCATATTCTTTAAGCACACATAATCGTAAGTATCTACAGCCGCAAACTTGTATGTAATGTTGAAGGCATTTCATGCCAAATGCTA
Source organism: Dermolepida albohirtum (assembly GCA_031893035.1). Lineage (NCBI taxonomy): Eukaryota > Metazoa > Arthropoda > Insecta > Coleoptera > Scarabaeidae > Dermolepida > Dermolepida albohirtum. The sequence goes on from JAVIWB010005860.1 coordinate 54,217, forward strand.
TGATTATTTGTTTTATTCAAAATGAACGATTAAGCGGAATTTGTTTATAATATACGACTATACAGACAAAGCATAAATATCGATGTCATACACAATTCGCAGCAGCTTTAGCCAATGATACAAAACGGGAAGGAGCTGAATACGAAATTGATTCATTCATAGACGATATTAATAATCATAATATGAATTATGTGCCTGAGGACGAAGCGTCTGATATTGAAGTGGAAATTATAATCGAAGAAAACGATATTTTTGATAGCGACGAAGAAGTAGAATAGGAAAAAAGGCATGCTGGAAATCAACAGCAAAGAGAAAGAAAAGGAGCAAAGAGTCTCTGTAGTTCTTTCACCTCATTTTGAATTTCATGAAAACTTTATTTCAATTTGCAGCTACGTGCCAAAACAGAATAAGATCGTAAATTTACAGTTATTTTTCACCATATACAATACATAACATTATGAGGGCGAAGCAATGAAACAAGAAGCCATTTTGTTTTGCAACGCGAATAAAGGCAGCATTGATTGCATGGATCCCATGGTAACTCATTACACATCGAAACGCACAACAAAGCAATGGACCTCCTTTTTTTTTGTAATATGTTAGATGTGACGGCATTGGCGGCAAGAAATCGATGGATTCGACAAATCTCATGCAAGACGGAACTTTCTCTCCGTGTTATCTAAATCATCAATTCTTCCAAACATTGAAAATCAAATGGGCAACTTTTACATTGTCAACCAATTTGCTACTCGTTCGACGATTGAATCGTTTCATTACATGCGTTTTCACGAAAAGATAATACACTTTATCTAATTTTATTAGGTTTTATTTTGTTGTTAAAATACCAGCATAAGTATTTGAAAAGGAAAACGGCTCTAAAACACTCGAGAAGTTGTAAACTCTGTTCGCAGAGAATTGATAAGTCGCGCCGTAAAACTCGTTTTTTTTTGTGCAAAATGGTCAGATCCAGTAGGCCAATAACATTCTAAAGTTGATTATATTTGTTTTAGTTGTATAAATGGAAATCAATAGCAGAATTCTTATCCCATTCCATCATAAAATCCCATTTACAATGATCGACTTCGAAATAAAACTACTTCTTACCTTCAAAGACTTTTTTTTTAATATTTTCACCTGAGCAGGTGCTTCAACATATTCGGAAGCCACTGAGAACCAGAAAAAAACCGAAAATATCTACTTGCATGAAATATAAATACGATCCATCCAATAACGCTATATTTCCATATAAATACATGAAATATATAAGAATCTGCCCCCCCCCCCCAGGCCTCGAACATTACAATGTTGAAAATATTCGGTTTCACATCATCATCATCATCTTCATGAAATAGCTGTTAACTGTTTTGTACAATGCAGTTACTTATTGTAAAGCAATAATGGTGTGGGGGCCCCTGGTAGCACTTAAGAGATGTGTTTTTTTTAGTATTCATTAAATATACTTAAATAGCCAATACTATATTTGTATAAAATATAAAAAAGTATTGTAGGAGATGGATAGATGTGAAACATAGAGATGAGATTATACAAGAAAGGTTACTTTACAATGTACTCAGTTGTCTGATTTAAATCCAATTGTACACGTATGAGAATATATGTAATGAAAAAGTATTATTAGAAGAATAGCAAATTATTTCCGATCATTTTAGAGAAAATTTAATTAATTCTGCCCTAAAAGACTAGCACCTATAAAAAAAAAAACTAATAGGAACTCGACAAAATATTAAACCACTTGAAATAATAATACAAAGTAATGAGAGAGGACTATATGTGCATCTATCGCATAATAGTGAAAGCACTTACATCATTTTGAACTATAACTTCCAAATATAACCTAATTATAATAATTATCTGAAACACTAATGATAACGACGATCACTTTGTTCAATTCCAGAGCTTGTCGAGTAGTCTGACTCAATTCGGAAGATGGTCATGTACATTCTTTCATTATTATTTTGTATTATCATTTCGATTATTATCCTAATTAAGTATGTAGAGCTGCTGACAAAATTTGACTACTTGACGAGCTCTGAAATTGAGCGAAACGACAGTCACGGTCATTGCTTTATTAGGTGGTAATTATTCTAATTACGTATGAAAAATAAAAAATATTTTTATGTTTTTTAAGAAAACCATTATGACATTCAATGTTAGAATACTAAAGTTTTCAACATTTACAGGGTGTGCAAAAACATTCATAACTAACTAGACGCTTCAATAACCTAGGTTACCACAACAATACGTTAATGGATTGCATTATTTTAGAAAACAATTTAGTATGCCGAAGTTTAAGTTTAGCAAGAAGATAATCTTATAATGGGTATTCTTTAAGCTGCATGAGAACTATCCATATCGATAACTACGGTTTGACAGCTGATAATGTCAAACTGTGTTGACATTTCTGTTCTGTAAGGTTTTGTAAGTCATCATGAATCGTTTAATGCCAGAACAACGCTTCCAAATTGTGGAAATTTACTTTGCAAAAAATAAATCTGTCACGAAGTTCATAGAGCACTTCGTTCAGTTTACGGTCAGCATAATTGGCCTAGTGAGCAAGCAATTCGTGCAGCAAAATCATCAACAGGACAAAGAAATATACGTTCCGAAGAGAATATTGCTGTTGTAACGCGAAGTATTGAAGAAGACGCCGAAATGTTAACTCGTCCTCGTTCTCAACTTGTTGACCTATGTCCTTCAACTACGTGGATAATTTTACGTAAGAATCTTGGCTTAAGTGCCTATAAAATACAGCTCGTGCAAGAATTAAAGCCAAACGACCATCGTTTGCGTCGCATTTTTGCTGATTGGGCTCATTTGAAACTGGCCGAAGATGAGCATTTGATCAAAGAAGCTCATTCTGGTTAAATGGCTACGTCAATAAGCAAAACTGCCGTATTTGGAGTGAAGACAATCCTCAAGCTGTTCACGAATCACCGTTACAGTCATTAAAATTGACTGTTTGGAGCGGTTTAGGCGCTGGCGGCATCATCGGTCCTTATTTCTTTCGAAATGAGAAAGGAGCTGCCGTTAGCGTGAATGGCGAGCGCTATCGAGACATGCTGACTGAATTTTCGTTTCCAAAATTAGTCAGCTAAACATCGACGACATTTGGTTCCAACAAGACGGCGCAACAATCGATTTATTACAAAATCAATTTGGTGACAACTTTATTTCCAGAAGTGGTCCTGTTTACTGGCCTTCTCGTTCGTGCGATTTAACGCCTCTGCATTACTTTTTATGGGGCTATGTTAAGTCATTGGTTTATGACGACAAACCAGCAACTCTTGAAGCATTGGAAGCCAATATTCAAGCCACCATTGATGCCATACGGCCAGATTGATTGGAAAAAGTAGTCAAAAATTGGACTGATCGAATGGACCATGTAACTCGCAGCCGCGATGGACGTATGCTGGAAATTATATTTAAAAAATAAATACCATGAAATTATCTACCAGATTATAACAAAAAAATTTCATTCCGACAATATTTCTGTCTTGTATTATCATTTAAATTTCTCAAGCTCTTAAAAAAACACCCGTTACAAACACTTTCACTTAAAACAGTTAGTTAAAATTTTAATTCCAAGTAATATAAAATAACATCTTTTCAAGGTTTATCTTTTAATAAATCTTATATCGTATTAGCATTTTATGCAAAACAGAAATTCAAATGACTAAGACGGTACAGACGGTATACGTAATTTTCTAAATTCAAGAAATAGTGTAATAATATTGCGTAACGCTTGTTCAATGTAACAGTAAACTTTTAATCATATAATCAGGATTTTTTACATATTTTAGCGAATCTTATTTACCATTCCATAAATGTAGCAAATTTAAATTGGATGAACGCTTCTTAAAGTTAAATTAGGCTTTGTGTATACAAATAAAAACAAAAATATCTATGCGCAGCTATGGAAATAAAAAATTACATAAATAAAATTATAGAGATATTCAACAAACTATACCTTTATTTAACATATTTTATATATTGAGATGAAAGATACAGATTTAAATTGCGTATACATCTTGTTACGATTAGGATAAACGAAAGGCAAAAAAAGAAAGAATCTTATTATTCCGTTATAGGATTATTTCACTATAGACTAATACCCTATTTGCTATTCCTGAACTAACTTATAGCATGCTCATTGCAACATATCAAGCACTTGAAGTTTTGATGTTGTCGCCGTTCTTAATATTTCTTTCATATCCTAAAGTATATATGAGTCTTGTTTGTCATCCAAAAATAATTTATTGAGACAGACCGATGAAATATTTACTTCAAAATTGCATATATTATATATCCGGAAATGGATTAAGTTACGGAGATTTTTTACATTTACTGTTCCAAGAAGTGAGATGACCATCTGTAAATAGGAACGAGATATTGCAAAGCAGGACGTTGAGAATCTTAAAAACAAGAAAACTTGAATAGGTTTTTCAAACTTTATACTATTTTTAGTATCTCGTAATCTGTTTTCTAATAATCCCTTGGTTTTCTTGTTATGTTCATTTTGTGTATTTGTAATTATCAAATGTTTAGTGATAGAAACGTAAATATAATAATAGTTATGGAGATTGCATTGTATTTATTATAAATATCATTACTCGCAGTTCGGAATATTGATAATTTTATAGTACACAAAAGGTGCTAATCATGCTTGAATTGTTGTGGACGACGTTTACATATATCAAAAGTTGCAACGTGCTTTTCTTGGGTAAAAGATAAATACCAAAATTTCAACTGCAAGGTGTTACTACTTCTTCCTCTGTATAATTTTGTAAACCTATTCCTAGGGTTATTTTCAACTAGTGAGTTTTTAATGGTAAACCTTAAACTTACAAGCAGTTACAAGTTTCAAGTATAATAATAATACTGCACATGTTTTATATACGAGGGTGGTCCCAGAAGTACCCGACTAAAGTCGGATACTTCTGAGACCAAAGAAAACACAAAAATTTTGGAAAGAAATATATTTGTTTTTAAACATAATCTCCTTTCATCTCTATACACTTTTCCCAACAATGTTCAATAAGTTCGATTCCCTTTTCATAATAAGAACTGTCCTGCTCCTCAAAATTGCCATTAACTGCCGACGTCACTTCTTCATCCTTAGAAAATCTTTGACCACTGAGCCATTTTTTCAAGTTTGGGAATAGAAAATAATCTAAGGAGGCTAAATCTGGCGAATAGGGTGCATGAGGTAGCAATTCAAACTTTAATTCATTAATTTTGGCCATTTCAATAACAGATTTGTGAGCTGGTACATTGTCTTGATGAAACAACACCTTCTTCTCGTCAAATGCGACCGGTTTTGCTTGATTTATTTAGTCAGACGTTGCAATAAGTTCGCATAATACTCGCCGTTGATAGTTTTTCCTTTTTCAAGATAGTCAATAAAAATTATTCCACGTGCATCCCAAAAAACCTATGCCATGACCTTGCCTGCAGATGAAACGGTTTTCGCCTTCTTTGGAGCCGGCTCTCCCTTCTGAATCCATTATTTTGATTGTTCTTTTGTTTCGGGTGTGAAATGAAGGACCCATGTTTCATCCGTAACATGAAACGGAGAAAAAATTCTGAATTGTTGCTGCGAAACTTCGCTAAACACTCATTTGAAACATCTTCACACCGTTTTTGCTCGAGTGTGAGCAAACGCGGCACCCATGTTGCACACAGCGTTCTCATGTCCAAATTTTCAGATAATATGCGATGTACCGCACTTTTTAAAATGCCTACTATACCTGCTAGCTCGACGATGATTCAGTACCGCTTTGTGGATTTTCTTCACCATTTCTGGTGTCGTCACCTCATTTGGTCGACCACCGCGATGCTTGTCTTGGCAGCTCGTACAGCCCCGTTTAAACTCTGCTACCCAATATTTCACCATTGTAAACGAAGAAGCAGACTCAGCCAGAGGAGAATCCAGTTCAGCTTTTATATCAGTTGGGGCGAGGCCTTTCAAATAAAAGTATTGTATCCCGTAACGATGAGCAATTTTCTCGATTTTTACAAATTCACTGACAACGTTCACTATTGATGGCTGCCAAATAAATATTAAAAAACGTGGCGTCTTCAAACTTGAAACATATGCTTTTTAGATTATGTACTTTCTAATACAGTGATATTTTTCAAACAACTACCGCCATCTCTAGGCCAGATCGGACCACCTTCGTATACTACATCATTACGAGTATTTTTCCTAAAACTTCGTACTTCAATAGTGATCTAATTTAAACCTTTGTCGTTAAACTACGTATTTGTATTTTTAGATTACTTAGATTACTTACTTAACTAAATAATTTTTGTATAGAGTCCCCATTTAGAATATATTTATTTTGCATAACGAAGAAAGAAAAGTTCTAACACAACATAATTTAAAAACAGTTCAAATAAAAAATATTATACCATGAAGAAATAATCCAAATCTAATCAAATGTGTAGGAAACACTATGATAAATACAATATATACATAATTTAGTCATTTATGGCGCCATCTCGTTACAGTTACAGTGTACATTCAAATTCGTTCTAACACACCCCACATTATTTCTTTGAACTTTATATTTATTTTGACAGAATTATGTTGCAGATACGCAGCATTTATTGAATCCAAGTGATTTTTATAAACACATTTATTAACTTTATTATAGCAGGATGCCATCCCACATTTTTCATAAAGATACACAGTTTGTAGTTTGGAACTTTACACCTTAACTTCTGTTCAAACAATTCAGGCTATTAATAACACAAAGCCCTGCTATCTCTTGGTGAGACGTGTTGAGTATAATTCCGTTGCTTCTATTCCTGCAGCGTGCTTGCTCTATCCGGTTTTCGTTTACGGCTTTGTTGTTGTTCCAAATGTATACCTCTTCCCTGAAGTCTGCCGAGTACAGGGTTTTGTTATCTGACACAGTTCCTTCTTGAATTCTTCTGCAAAGAAGCAATGTATTTCCAAGAGTCAGAGTCAGAAAATAATGAAAGTCTAAAGTATCAACATATGATTCACTTGATTTTGTAGTGAGCTATAATACAGTCGAGTAAATCGACGTCTTCCATGTCAAAATTGTATTCAGACACTACGAAAGAATCAATCTCTATGTTATGCTTACTGGTCTTTTTCAGAAAAGTTAGGTGCAGGAATTAAAGTACTTGCTAGGACTACCATCCTGTACAACAGGTGTGCCGCTTGGTTCTTTTGTGAATAATTTATCATCTGGATGACTGCAGTTTCCTCAGCTCATCAAGTGAATTATTAAAAAATTTATATAGGATAATCCTCGACAGGCTATTTATTTGAAAATAGTCCCAGCTGAGGCTTTAGATTGGTTAACGTAGTTTCTTTTCAAAACGTCGAACACCAAATAATACGAACATTTTAAATTGTCATTTTTTAGGGCTTGTCAGGAAGGTACTGCTTTACACGTCCAGCTTTCGCTGAACACATTTATTCACCGATAAATAGGTGTGCCTCTAGCGAAATTTTTTAAAAGCGAAAAAGAAAATAAATAAATTTCACCATTGAAAAATTTCGGTGTCATAAAAACATTCTTTCCGGATGTAAAGATGAGAGATACAGTTTAGCGGCAAGGAGTATACCCTCCTCGGACACTGGTGAACATTATCCATTTATTATTCCTGTTGTTTATTAAATTATTTTGGAATTCTTGGAGAATATTGTCCAGCTCCTCTCTCGAGTATTTGTATATATATATATATATATATATATATATATATATGCGTTATTTAATTGGTGTTATAATTAAATAACGCAGAACTTATACCCAATGTTACTGATGCCAGACAAGTCTTGAGATGTTTATGTAACTATCTAGTCCAACATTGTTCAATCTGATTCAGGTAATCGACTGATGTAGACGCGTTTTAGTAGCACTGTTTTTATAACCATGGAACACGCGGCAAAATCTCAAAGAGCGATAATTTTCTTTTTGTGAAAAGAAGATGTGAAAACGTCAGAAATTATTAGTCGTCTGTAAGGAGTATTTGGTGAATCTGCAGAATCCAAAAGTACTGTTTATCGGTGGATCGATCGTTTTAAAGCCGGTAGAACATCACTAGAAGACGATCCACGCAGTGGGCGGCCAAGCACGTCGGTAAATGAAAGAAACATTACTGCCGTCGAAAACCTACTGAAAGACGACAGGCGAATGACTATTCGTCAAATTAGTGAACACCTGGGGATAGGTACACGACAAATTCATGACATCTTACATGATTGTTTGGGCGTTAGCAAGGTTTCGGGGCGCTGGATGCCAAGGGTGTTGGGACCAGAACAGAAACTCAATAGGTCCGATACTTGTCGTCAACTTCAAGCGTTGTTAGCCCGTTTCGGTGATGAATTTTGGCAACGAATAATAACCACTGACGAAACATGGATTTCTTATTTCAATCCTGAGACGAAAAGTCAATGCAAACCTGAAGAAGGGCCTCCACTTAAGGCGCGTGCAGTTCCGTCTGTTGGAAAGGTAATGCTTACTGTATTCTGGGATTGCGAAGGGATTATTTTCATGGATTATCTGGCGAGAGGTACTACAATTAATGCAGAATACTATTCAAATTTATTATCCGGACCACTGCGACAGGCACTAGTTAAAAAACGGCCTGTAAGGTTGCATAAGCGTCCGTTATTGCAACAGGATAATGCAAGGCCACACACCGCAAGAAAAACGAAGGATGTTCTGAACGATTTACGATGGGAATTGCTGCCGCACCCACCTTATTCCCCGTATCTTGCACCCAGTGATTACCATCTGTTCCCAGATTTGAAAAAGCCCTTACGGGGTGTTCGATTTGAAAGTTTAACTGACGTAAAACGTGCCATAAATAGGTGGATCGACAAGACACCGAAAAACTTCTTTCAGGACGGCTTAAAAAAATTGGTTTATCGTTTAGATAAATGTATTCAGTTAAATGGAGATTATGTTGAAAAACGACATTGTAATATTGACGAAAATTAGCAAAATTATAAAAATTATTTGTAATTCCGAGAACTTTGAAAATATCCCTCGTATATATATACATTCTAACATCTTCACGGACGATGTTTTCACTGTTACCGTGTGAATTGTTGGCTTTGGATATCGTACCCTATGTCTTGCCGGTCCTTAGAAGGACTGCTGTCTCTCTCTAGTCTCCAGATATAGATAATATACAAGCAGAAATGACAAATATCAAGTATACAAATGGTTTCTCAAGCAACGCTATAAACAAAACATTCTGACAAAAATATAAAACGAACGAGGCGTATATGAAATACCATGCGGACACTACAAGCGATCTTATATGGAACAGATGTAGAGAAGAATAAGAATTTGTAAAGAACATCGCGACGCAGCATAGACGAAAACAACTATGTCATCTTTAGTTCAGCATACGACTATGATAGCTCACAATATCAATTTTGACGGGACAAGAACTATAGTAGAAAGTGAGCACCTATCCACAAGAATCATACGAGAGGCCATATAAATAGAGAAGCGACCCGATAACCGAAATAAGCGTGATGGCGAACAACACCTGCCGCTTATCTAGAAATAATTATTTATTAAAATAGGTATAAATGTGAATACAAGGCAGAGCAGTTACATGAACGATGGACAACATACAGCTGCCGACGCATGTATTCCTACTATGATTCGCTTCCCAACACTGATTGGTCCAGGCAATAACAACAACGGAACTTATAGAAGCTGGAGCTCCAAAAGTCAACTTCATTTGCCTGTTTCAAGAAGGACATGAGAAGAAGATGAGTGAGATCTTATTGAAACACCACTAGAACAGTCCTTCTAAAGACCGACAAGACTCACGATACGATACCCAAAAATCAAGAATTCATATATATATATATATATATATATATATATATATATATATATATTATATACATGCAAATATAGATATAGACAAGGATTTGCAATCCACAGTTCTACAGCAGTAGTGGAAGAAGAATACATTTTTAGGGACGCTAATTGTCACCCTCACTGATAAAACATCGTGTACAGCTGGATTAATGGACTCGATATAAAAAGAATACAGTGGCCAGGCAACTCCCCACAGATAGTAATTCAAAGTTGTGGGAAGACATGTTGCTATTGCAAGAAATATGTTGTCAATAACATTTCAAGCATTTTAAACTTCTGTAGAACAGTGGACAAGTTTTAAATGGTATAAAATGATCCTCTTAACTTACTGTTGTACTTACTATTATAGAAGCTTTAAATTTATGTTATTTGTGTAGATTATATGACACATTATTAACCCCTCTTCTGTTGCAAAAATTTTTTTTATCCATGAAAAAAATCGAAAAACTGAATCAAGAGTTTTCACATTTTGAACTTAACAACTTAATTCCATTGAGAGAGTTCTGCAGAGATCGAAACTCCCAACTCTCTCAAGATCATATTAAAACTTCCCAAATATTAATGTAGAACATATTAGTGTATTTTAACTTGTTTGGACAAGTTTTAATGATTTTGTTAGCGTCAATGTTGGCTTAGCGAACGCTTGTGAGCCATTTATCCACGAATGATTTTGTAATCCATTTTTCATCTCCGGTTATTAAACGTTTCAGACGGCTCGATTTTATTCCGTTTATAAAATGATCCTCTTAACTTACTGTTGTACTTACTCATAAATATACTGAAACTAAAAAATAATTTTAATTCAAGTCGTCTTTAAATTTATAGTTATTTGTGTAGATTATTCATTAACAGTTTATTTTACTAATATTATTCACACATTTTTTATATTGTTATCTAATTATTAGATACATCGCGTTATTATTTAATTTTAATTTAACGCTTAATATAATTTTATCCGCTCTGGTGTTTAATACACAAGTGAATAAAAATACTTCAACATAAAGCCACTAGTATATACTTATAATGATGAAGTCACAAAGTGCAATACCCTCTTGCAAAATATAATACACACTGTGTCTTTTTCTTCGATCTTTTTTTCCTTATTATATCCAATATTTAAACATTTTTCTCAATATTTTACACGCTCGGTTGATTCTTGACTTCTTTCTTTCCTTGGGCATCTCAGATGTCCCTCGACTGTAATCCAAGAGGTTTCTGAGAAACATCAAAGAATAAAGTTATTCACCAATGAACGGCTAAAAGTTGTCCGGTCGGACCGGCTGCTACAATACCGGAAACACAACCAGCAAAAATCTGTTAATTAAAGTTTATGTATACGTATTTGTATAAGTCTAAATGCACGCGTTCGTTCCCTAAAGAAAAAAAAAACAGAGTTAAAATGTATAAGAAATAAAGTACGCAAAGGAGAACAACTTATTATATTAAGTCGTTAAATTTTGCGTCTTCCTGGTTTTAAGTTTCAGGAAGAATGGAGACCAGTTTTATTTCACGAAGTAGGATTTGCGATTACGGCCACAACTTTATAAAATGCACTCGTTCGTCAAGTGCGAAGTGAATTTCAAAAACGATGGAAGTACGATAACCTTTGGGACGTCTACATAAATTTTCATCCTTCGTAAAGTTCACAATTTATATTCACGTCTAGAACGCGATATTACGCCTGATAAACACAATACATATTTAAATATTTAAAAAGTTCAGAAACTCTGCTTTAACGGTAGTCCAAAGCTGGCAATAATTACATATTACGTACTTTTACTTTCAATCAATTCCAGAATGGATTAGGAATAGGGACACCAAGTCCAGCGTTATTTACCTTTTTTTGATGAAGTTGTCCACAAATTTTACCAACGATACAACAAATAGTGAAATTAACCTTAAAGAGAAGATACATTAAACGTATGTAGGCTTTCACACGCAGTGTCACTCTCCGCAATCTTCTTACGGATCTTGCTATGGTGTCGTACTGTGTGTCGACTTTTCACTGTTCATACTGCCAGTTTCTTGAAAATATATTATTAGACTGTCTAAGGTGGTCGTTGTATAGAACGATGTGTTTATATCCTACCATTAAACACAACCTACTAAATTTTATATGCAGCTTCTGTTAAAGTTTGGCACTGGCGTTCATCTCAAAATATTTAACTGAGCTTTTTATCTCATAATTTACTCTATCGAGGATATATCCCTTTTTTTATAAAAGAAATTAATAATTTAAAGTGATTTTCTATTTGGTACTCCATTTATATATAATACAGATAGCAGTTTGAAGCTTGTTGGTTACTTTTTAACATTCTTCCATAACACAAAGATTACAAATTCATCAGCAAGTATTGCAATTATTGCTGACTTTTTTCAAGATGTATCATGGCTTTATGTTAGATAAAGTATACAATAGGCTTCACTAAACTACTTTGTGCGACTTTCGCATAAATTTTTCTCGTTTTAGAATATAAGCCATGCCGATTAATTCTAAGAACTTTTCATATTATCCTTATAATACTATTGAAAGCTTCTGCGTTACATTAGTGTAATTTAATTAATCTGTAAGTTGATTATGATCAGAACATGAATTGCATTAGGGCAATTATTTATTCATAAAAAATAAAATATATTATTCGCTTTTTAAAGGTCTGCCTATATAAATAAAACCTTGTAAACATTTAACAAATTTACTAAAATAAAATTAAAGTATTTACAGAAAAAAGACTTAAAAATTCTTTTTTAAAATAGAATAAAATTCAATAAACATTACATGGATGGATTGTACATACGGATTTATATTATAAACAGTATCAAAACCGTCTGCATAATAGTTTCAATGTCGCATATACATGAATTCTTAGTCGGGACCTGCTAATGCAGGCAGAATGTGTATACATATACTGCCTATTTGCAGTAAGTATTTTCGCCCCGAGAGAATGTTTTTAATGTGTTCATATATACTTTCTGTATAAGTCCAATTGTGGTAGAAAAGACTTATTGATAACCCAGTCTTACAAGACTATAACAATGTACGTAGTGTGTTCATAAGTATCTACCACTAACGTATACGATTAACTGGAATCTGTTTCCGAATAATCCCGGATATTGGATCCTCCTCGTATAGTTCAGTTCAATAAGCGTTTATAGCATGAACGATTGGGCAGGGAGAAAGTAGCAGGAAAAGATCGGTCTTGTATATACAAAATGTTCGACTCGCAATCCCCCAAATTATTCATTTAAGAATGTCAGTTCGATTCACCTTTTATTAATGCTCTAACTGCAGACCCCTTATATAAGGGGAACTGTCCACCATCGTGTATTGTGTCTATACAGGGCGAGACGGGAGAGAAATACTAGATTGGCGGTCAACAACATTAAACCACATAGTGCTTTGGTGATGAAGATTGCCATTAAAAACGCAGGGCAACCATTTAAATGTGCTACCACCATTTTACTTCATTTCGATAAATGATCATCATAATAAATAATTTACTGTGTTAGGATACATTACTTCGTTTTCGATTCTACAAATATTTTTTATATATATAACGAACTCAGAAATTTAGGATTTCGAATTGGTTACCATTTTGCAATTCACGAACAACTATATTTTCAAAACATTCTTGAATATTGTTTCAAATACTTTCCAACTCTAAAGATGTCGCACTATATATACATACTAAAACTATAATATTTTACTATTATATAGAAACAATTATTTCTCAGTATTTTCGTAAAAAAAAAGAATTATATCTACAGAAAGAAACGATTATATCACACTTTTACATCAGCACAGTTGGCAGTTTATAACTGTCGAAACTGATTAATAATAAAAGGTTATTACAATGTTATTATTAAAGTGAAATGCCTTCATTTTCTAATTTTTACATGAAAGAACTTTGAACTACACGGATAGATTGAAAAATCTCTATAACGTGGCAGAAAAGAACAACCTTTTGGACAAAATTGTATTTATTTTTCCACATTACCTCCTTTGGAAAATAAGAACCTTCGAAATGTCGATTTACCATTCGATGGTTTCAGTATTCGACGAAAATTTCTTTAAAGCCCATTTTGTCAGGTTTCAGAATAAAAGGAAATTCGACGGTGCCAAGTTTAGTGATTGCGGTACTTGTTCAATTAGCTGAAATAGTAATTCATCCAGTTTAGCTATTGTAACTGCCCCATTATCTCGGTGGTACAAGACTTTACCAAATGAAGCCTTTCAACTTGGCTGTTTTCGTTCGATCTGTGTAATGACAACACATAATATTCGCCTTTTAGAATCTTCCTGTGTTGCAAGTAATCTATAGAAATTATTCTTCGAAAATTTCAAAAGACGATATCACTTCAAGCAGACTGAATCGTTTTAGCCTTATTTGTAGTGGATTAACCAGGTTTCATCCACTGCTTTGCTTGCTTTTGGGGTAGCGATATATCCAGTTTTATCGACAGTTAACAAAACGTGTCAAACAACCTTATTCAAACTAGACATGACTAGACATTGCTACGAATTGATTTTACGCATGGTGCAATGTATGTGGTCGTACAAAATGCCTATATCTTTGCTATATCTATCAACTTTCCTCAACGATTTTTCACCACGATTTGACGAACTTTTTCGATTGTTTCTTCCTCGGTAACTATTTTTGGTCCACCAGAACGTGGTTTATCGTCTATGCTTGTTCTACGCCATTAAAATTTAACAGCTCAATTTGCAACTGTTGCATTCGAAAAAGAAGGCTCATCGTAGAGCTCGTCTGACTCCATTTTTATTTGTTTGGCATTTCAGTCTTTCAAAAATGTTTTTTATTAAGGAAATGTATGAATTGTTTAGTTGGATCGATAGTAACGTGTGTAACGCGTGTCTTTACACATAATCTGTTTGAAAATTTGACAGCAATTCGACTAACAACGGCGTCGTCAAGATGTGATCAGCACACACCCGTAGCGTTATCTTCTGGTTTGTTTTAAAAAAATTCTGATCTATCCTGGGATATTGTTTAAAATATTGGGTTGGCAACTATGTAAGTACTTTCAATTTTTACTGATAGAGAGCGTTGCTTTATTTTTTGTATAACGTATGTTAGTGCTGTACTTTACCGTTTGTCGCGTGATACTAGTCACATTGACGTAACTTCAGAAGCAAGTAGTGTGTGATTTTTATTAAAGCTATTAGTTGTGGGTTAATTTTAAATGGAGTGCAGAAACGAACATTTTCGACATATTTTACTATTTTATTTCCGCAAAGGAAAGAAAGCTGCTGCGGCTCACAAAAAGATATGTGAAGTTTATGATGCTAATTGCTTAACAGAGCGCACGTGTCAGAATTGGTAGAAAAAATTCCGTTCTGGAGATTTTTCCCTCAAAGATGAGCAACGTTCTGGTCGGCCTACTGAAGTTGATGATGACCAAAGTCATAATTGAAGCGGATCGTCATATAACTGTTCGAGAGGTTGCGGAGAGGCTACATGTATCGCACACAACAATTGAAAAACATTTAAAATGTCTTGGGCTAGTTAAGAAGCTTGATATTTGGGTACCTCACGAATTGAAAGAAATTCATTTAACAAAAAGAATCAACTTTTGCGACATGCACCTTAGACGAAATGAAACCGACTCTTTCTTAAAAAGAATCATCACTGGTGATGAAAAATGGGTCCTGTACAGTAACATACATAGTTCGAAAACTATCATGGAGCAAACACGATAAATCAGCTCAAACCACATCGAAAGCTGAATTGCATCCAAAAAAGATCATGCTGTCGGTTTGGTGGGATTACAAAGGTGTTCTGTTTTTTGAGCTGCTTCCAAGGAACCAAACGATCAATTCTGATGTTTACTGTCAACAATTAATAAAACTGGATGAAACAATCAAAGAAAAACGGCCAGAATTGTCAAATCGGAAAGGTGTAGTTTTCCACCAAGATAATGCAAGGGCTCACACATCTTTGGCAACTCGTGGGAAACTATTGGAGCTTGGCTGGGAAGTGATGCCACATCCCCCATACAGCCCTGATCTAGCACCATCTGATTACCATTTATTTCGAAGTTTACAGAATTCTTTGAATGGTAGAACTTTCACAAATGACGATTACCTTTACTCGCACCTGGTTCAGTTTTTTGCTGATAAGGACCAGAAATTTTATGGGCGCGTAATCATGCAGCTGAAAGAAAGATGGCAAAAGGTCATTGAGCAAAATGGAAAATATATAATTGATTAAAAACTATTCTTTGTTTAAAAAAAGTGTTTTATTTTATACTACAAAACCGAAAGTACTTATTTGCCAACCCAATATATGAGCACAAAGAAAAATATTACTATTAGTTAAATATAAATTTTTTGAGATCATAAATATCAAATTTGTTGAGAACTACCATTTTAACTTTCTAAAACTGTTTTGAAAACTAGTAATCAAATTAAAAATTAATTTTTTAGTAACTGAAACATGTGCTCAGTAAATCTAATTTTAATACAAATAATATGCTGTCTCCACAACATAAACAAAGTCCTGCCAAATGTTTATTAACCAACACTTCATTACGGTTTTCAAAATTCAAACGTGAAAGATTGCTCTAGAGATTGCGCTGCATTTAATGCTAAATTTTCTCAATGAAATATTAATAAATGTGTCCATAAATAATGCAACAAAATACCAGAGTATCTACTATAAATCCACTCGATGGCAGATGTAGATGTTTATTATGGCTCCAATAATGTACTTATTATAGTCTCCGCATGCTCAACTGCATTTACGCAATAATGATGTATCGCTCCCTGGAACGTTCCGGACTAGACCGACCCCGCTAAATCACACGCTCTGATATATGCCAAATATTAAAGAGAGGTGAAGGGCGCATGTGGCAGATGTGACCACCCCCCGTTTAAGGTAATCGATAATCGATGATATCTGCACATAAAAGTGGGAAAACTTAATTCCTCAGACCGGGGTGCAGCGCAGCGTGCAATCACATTCGCACGGGATTTCGAGACGACCTTGGATGATGTCATGTGAATTCGAAATCGAGGGTTTATATGGGGTGAGGCATGGCATAACATCAAGGAGTAACAATAGATCATTATTATTAGTATGGTGATGAATAGTGAAAAGTTATTCTATCGGAAAATACTGTTTTAATACTTAATTATGCTAGAGTACTTCTAACATGGATTTATTATTTCAAAACATGCTGATTGAACTTAAGAAATAACTGAAAGTCAGAACAGTGTTTTGAATATTTTATTCAAAATCTTACAGTGAAACACTTCAGATGATTACATGGAATTTTAAATTTAGAAAATTATAGGAAGTTCACATATATTTATTTATTGTTTAATACATAACAGAAATACGTATATCCAAATAGTATGTGCATGCAAAACATGAAACAAAAAATCAAGACAATGCATGTTTCTACAGACTTAACGTTAACTTATTTAACTAATTAACTTAAATTTTTAACGCTGTAAAATTTCACTTGCGTTTTTTGTAATGTCGGACTTAAGTGCGGCTGTGAAATTTTGCTGCCTGCTCGGAAAAAATACTGCAGAAACAGTTTTTACATCGCAAACTGCCTACAAGGCTGAAGAAAACTCAAATTAACGAATAGTTTTCTAATTTCAAAAAAGGCAAAATCTCAATTAACGACAAACCTAGTTCTGGACATTCATCAACTTCCAAAAGGGATGGAAATACCGAGAAAGTTAATGAAACTGTGCTTAAAGACCGGCCACTAATCATTGAAAAAATTGCAGAACAACTTGGAACTTAGAGCAGTGATTTTTTTCGGGAGAATTGGGGATGACATGAGTCGCCACGCTGTTCACGCTCTGCGTCTTGGCTGATCATCAAAAACAACGTCGAGCGGAAACATGCCGTACTTTGAAAGATTATCTACAGCTTTTTTTTTGTTTCCACGAATGAAGAGAAACATGAAAGGATATCGTTTTAACAAAGCGAAAGACGTGAAGAAAAAATGACACAGCAGCTCGCAGCCATTCAGAGAAACGAGTTCGGAAAATGTTTCCAACAATGGAATCATCCATTAGACAAGTGCATAAAAAATACAGATTTTTATAGAGAAATTCCAATTATGTTCGGGTACCTCCTCGTATACTTTGGCAGTTCCACTAAATGTAATGCTTAAAGTGTGAAGTTGATGATTTACAAAGAATAAGACTCTAAACGGCGACTATACTATAATCATTTTACGGAACTGGCAGGTAGAGGAGGTCTGACCACTATATTGTAGAATACGAAAATTTAAGTGCTGCAGCACGGGACAGTCAACATAATTACGACATAGTTTATATAAAAGAGATATGCTTGTAGATATGCATTGAAAGCAGAAAAGTAAAATTAAATGTGATGAAAGTAAAACTTGATCTGTAGTCTTTTCTGGGTAAAAAACATCAAAACGAAACGAAAGAAATTTTATAAGTCTTTGATCAACTCCACTCTTCTGTATGTTAAACAGTAAGGATTCCAAATTATGGCATCATATTCTACTTCTTACGAAATACGATTACGTAATACAAATCTATGCGAACTTCTAACGGCGACCATTATGCCGCCGATATGTTATGCTGAAAGTCATCGTTTGCTCGCGGAAACTTACGGTGATTTCTATATGTAAGGTAAAGAACGTTTTAGTAGACCGAAAAAGTTTGAAGATGCGAGCGAAACTGCAGGAGTTATTGGATGAAGACTCAACCCAAACTCAAAAACAATTGACAGAAGCGTTAAATGTGGTCGAAGAAACGATTAGCGACCGATTACGAGCAATGGGTAAAATCCAAAAGACGAGAAAAGATGGGCAAGATGTGTAGAATCAAATGGCCAATACTTTGGATAAATTCTTCCATTTTCTTGAAAACTATGTAGTTTTTTTTACGAAAAAACCGGTCATAACTTTCCGGTACATCTGGTATATAGGCAATCTAAATATAAAACTTCTGAACGGAATTATAAATATTCCATTTACAATGTTAAACGTAAATATTACCTTTGAACTTTTAACCTATGAAATCACCAGCATGTCATGACCGATTATGTCACTCGACTCTCTGTTAAACACGCATCCACCATTTTTTTCTGTATTTTTTCTTCTAATTAATTAAATTAAATATTAATTACTTCACCTCCATATATGACAATGATAAGCACTTTTTCTAATACTTACATTCATGTATATATGTTTAAAACTCATTACATACTTATTTGCATTCCATTTAGCCCATCCATTACCGAAATTTAAGTGTTACCTGCTTAATAGACGATTTATAATAAACAAATAGCGTTGCGACTGTCCACTTGACCATGACAACTCGAAGTATGTACGTACAAGAAAATGCTTTTCTGCTAGTTCCTTAAGGTAGCTGTTTTATTATTTATTCAAATAAATTAAGCAAAGAAATTAAATGAATTATAATACAATTAACGGAAGTCAAATAGAGAAGCAGCACTACCTAACTAAACAGTAAATCAAGAATAATTCTATCAAACACTATATCATATTTTCATTTATATGTACACACATACAGTCATATGCATGAAACTAACAGTGGTCTTAAATTTGCTGAAATATCAATTTATACCTTAAATGAAAGAAACTCAAGTTTATTGAACTGTTTATTATTAGATATTATATAATTATAACAATAATAAATAAGTTTCTTAATACCAAAGAGAAAATAAAATTGTTTATATTCGAGGACAAACAAAATAATTGTGCATTAAAATAGCAATCATGCCAAAATACTAACTAACCAAATGTCATTTTTACTTAATTAATTGGATTGAATTGTTGCTTGACCTTTATTGTTTATTACCTCTTGACAGCTGTGGGGCAACGAGTTCACCAGTTGCCTACATGTCTGCTGAAATTGATTGCCATTCCGCTTGGCATATTCTCCACAGATTTTCAATACTTTGCGAATAGCAGCAGATACAGTCTTTTTCAACTTCACCCATAAATTTTCAATGAGACTTAAGTCTGGCGATTGTGCCGGCCAATTCAAAACGCGAACGCTATTATCTCGAAACCATGTTTTTGCTTTACACCACAACCATCTTAGTGGCATTTCTTCCTCTGCATACGGTAGAAGAACAGTTTGTAATATGTTCGCGTAGACATCAGCATTCATTTTGTCTTCTATCTTGTGTACAGGGCTTACGCCTTACCACGAAAAACACTCCCACAGCATGATGCTTGAGCCTCCGAATTTTGCCGTCTTGTTAGTGTACTGGGGTTGAAATGCTGTCAATGGTGGTCTTCGTGCGTGTTGTTGGTATGCACTAGAACTAAATAAAACTATGTCCGATTCATTTTTGTACACCATAGTGGTGTTTCATGAACCAAATTGGTCAAAGATAAGATAATAATGATAAATGTTAGAACCGCCTCGTAATTTGACTATTTGTTCTAAATTTACTGGACAAGAAGAAATGCAGGTAGATATTTCTAACACAAAATGTTTTCTAAAACATTTTTCATTTAATATTTTGTCAAATCTTCTTTGGCTTTAATAACAGCTTTAATTTTGTCTGGTATGCTACAAACATAAACTTTTATCGTGTCTTGTAGTTTTTCATTTCTTTGCCAAAAAGGACACTCCGTAAATTTTCGATGAAGTTTAGATCCAGTAAGTTTCCAGGCCAGGACAAAACTGGTATGCTATGCTCTTCAAACAAATTACATGAAGGTATATGGTCCTACTTTTTAATGTAGCGAAAGGGCAAAAGTAGAGTGTTAATAGCTGTTTTATATTCTTTTGAATTATTGTCTCTTATACAAAATACAAAGGGTCAGTACCCGCTACTGTTGTACTTGATCAAATCATTATAATTGGTGGATTTTTTTGCACAGCTTCGTCATTATAACGTTCGTTGGATCTTCGCGATTCATCCATATTTGGCAATCATGTAATTAATAGGCATTTTATGAACAATTGACCATCTAGGTCACCAGATATGAACTGGTTATGGGGTTACCTCAAAGAAAGAATATTTCTAGGTAGTTGTCAACGCCAAAATATTTAAATACGATTCAAAACCATACACTGTCTTTTAACAAGAAATTTCGAATCCGAAACACAGTTCAGATTGGAAATAATCTTCATAAATAAGTAATCCAATATGAACACCGCCAAGATATATGATAATATAAATATTATTATAATATAATACAGCCTATACTCTCGCAAAGCTTATATTTTAAAAAATATTTATGTAGTAATGATCACATTGAACGAGTGATATTCGATACCAGCTAACTAGATGGTTTCCCACTTTCTAGATGGTCATGAAATTCTACCGTCGAAGTTGTTATCAGCGATATAAACTAGAGTAAATAACGAACCTATATTGGTGTTAGTGGAGAATGAATGTCCAATAGGGAAACGCTGGCTAATTCATTTTGACCATTAAACATATTAGAACCAGATAACCGAATATGCTTAATTTCAATATCTGAATAGATTGCGCAGAGGTATTGACAAATTTTAGAACAATTAGAGAATACAGTCTTTTGAAGTAAATTTATGTTACTGTAAAGATGGCTTCTTTGATACGTATTATGGGAAAGCTTATTACATGAGATCAAATACTATCCAGTTTTACTAATATGGTGATACTTTTCAAAATAAAAGAACTTCAGAACCATTATGTACCAGAACAGTTCTAACATCCCCAGCCTTTTAATCTTTGAACTGAACTTTATTATATTTCGTATTATAATAATAGCTGGATATTCGTAGCTGACCGACAGAAGCGAGGAGTGTGTATGTTCTATTCGATAGTATGTATTCGTTCGTATCGATATATTCAATACGAAATATTTATTATAGTAGATAAACATAATTTGTTTCTTGGATGGTCTAGAATCACATTGGCACAATTATTGCTTTCGCAGATACTTCGTCCATTCTTGCAAGAGTGTTCCGTAGGGCTGCTTATAATTTCTGCACCGAAATTGTATAGGAATACGATTTCAGCCCGGAAACTGAAAATGAACTATAGAAATATATCAAGGAAGTCGACAAGCCAGATTATTTTGGCAGCACCGCATCAAAATTTAGATGAGGTGGCTTAAATTATAAAACAAAACTATATATATATTAAATAAAGTCTTCAGTATGAAACATCAGTCCTACCTAAATATTTTAATGAAATCATAACAGCTTTGTTTTCAAATTCTCAGGTACAATATAAAAGAATAACCTTATATTTAGAGTTGCACTCGCAGACCTTCAGCGACAATAACAATTTCGCGTCTGCTTTTAGTTCAATTAAGCGTTTAAAATCATTAACTTCGAATGTTCGCAGAGAATGTTACAGCAGCAGGAGTGCGCACGTCGTATACTATATATGTAGTAAACGAGATTACGAGATACATTACTACGTACTTCGAGTACACAGGGGAGTTGCAGAAATCGCCTGTTTCTGGTAGATATGACACAATACACTTTGTTGATGATGATATTGATGGTGATGACTAACACGCCATTATTTGTGTTAAATATATTTATATATACAGTAAAATTCAAGCGAGTTCTCCGAAGATGATGATTTCTATATAGATAAACGAGTAAAAATACAAATATTCAAAGGTAAAAAAACATGATGACATATAATAGTAATTTTTTATTGAAATTGTGTGATTAATAAGTATAGTATATAAATCTTCTTCTGTATAGAATTTTGGAAGTAGATTGATAGTTTCGAAGCTATTTGTTGTGCTTTATTAACAATTTGTTGCTCATTTAATGATCTTACTATATATCAAAAATTTATTTAGAAGAAGAAGAAATGATATATGTACATAAATGAAATGATATAGACAATAAATGGTAAAAGAGATATCAACCTTAGTGACATTTATAATAACTTTATCTTTAGCAAATAATTTGTCTGCATTTTGCTGGATATACATACATACATATATCAACGTAAATTTACAAGACACACATGCATACACTTGACATTCATACATACGAGGGAGCATTTTTATATTCGCGGAATGGGGGTCAAGGGGTAGAAATAAAAAAACCAAATTATTTTTCTTTTTCAATATATTCACCTGCAAGACGGATACATTTTTCACTTCTTTCAATTAATTTATTTATACCCTCATAAAAAAATGATTTCTCTTTATCTGCAAAATACGCCTTGACTTCATCATCGGCAGTAAATTTTTTACCCCGCAGCTCTTTTTTCATTTTCGGAAACAGGTAAAAATCACTCGGGGCCAGGTCTGGTCTGTAGTGTGAGTGATTCACAATTTCGAAGCCCACCTTATGCAGGGCAGCTAACGCAACGCGGCTCTTGTGGACGGGCGCGTTGTCGTGCAAAAGCAGAACACCTTTTGTCAATTTTCCCCGTCTTTTCTCTTTAATGGCTTTTTTTAGTCGCTCTAATATTGAATCGTAATATTCTCCGGTTATAGAAACACCTTTATCTTTATAATCAATCAACAATATTCCTTCCGAGTCCCAAAATACCGTTGCCATGAGTTTCCCAGCTGATTGTGACACTTTAAATTTCTTGGGAGGTGCTGTGACCTTTTTATGCCACTGCATGGAGTCTTGTTTGAACTCAGGTTCATAATGATGAACCCAAGTTTCGTCTCCAGTATTAATTCCACTCAATACACCATCCTTGTCTTCATTACAGAGGTCCAAAAATGCACGCGAACACTCTACGCGCTGTTGTTTTTGCGGCGGCGTGAGCATTCTCGGCGCTGACCTTAGACATGCCGAGATGATCGTGTAGGATTTTAAAAATTGTTGTATCGGATACTCCAACCATTTCTGCGAGTTGTTTCTTCTTTAGTCGAGCATCTTCGAGTACAATTTGTTCAACTTTTTGGATAAGTGCTGGCGTGGTCACCTCAATGCTCCTGCCCAGCCTCGGGTCGTCTTCAAGGGATTCCCTTCCTTGTTTAAATAAACTATGCCACTTGTACACCATGGTTTTTCCTGGACAATAGTCGCCGTAAACCAATGACACCTCATTCATTATGGTCCCGACTGATTTTCCTTGCCTGGTAAGGAACTTTATAACGGCACGATATTCGATTTTTTCCATATTTCACTTTTCACTCCTGATTATGTTACTTGGTTGACGATAGCTCAAAGACTAACTGTCTAATAACAATGAAACTTCGTATTTATATTAATCATGAGTCGCTGCACAGGCCACGCCCCCAATGCGCCTACTCACCCCTCTACAACCCGCTCATTCCGCGAATATAAAAACGCCCCCTCGTAGATACGAAAGGAAAAGGGAGAGAAAGAAATAACATGCTTGCAGATCAGACTTTTAACAAATGCGCAGAATAGTGTCGTCAGTTCCATATATAAGTATAAAGCACGTAAAAATACGGTATAATTTAAAAAAGTTATATATATATATATATATGTTTAAATATGGAAAACAGATCTTTTAGATTAATACCATTACTGCCAACCGCATTACTTTTTAGTCCTGCAAGAGCTTTTAAAACGGTAACTAAAGAAAATTTTTGAAAAACGAACTTATTTTGTTAGTAATTATATATAAACATATAATTAAATTTTCACGATGGAAAATTTTATTGAAAATTATATTATTTCCTGCTATTCCATCGTTAATTAAATACACATTAATTAATTAAAAGTTTCTGCGCTGGAGAAGGACTCGAACCTTTATCTACCGTTTTCTATACGACTGCTTTACCAATTAAGCCACCAGGCAGTATAACTGCGAGTCCTTTAACACGCCATAAATCGCATTATGAAACAGATCTAATATTTATTTAAAACCCGAAGTCAGGTTATTATGATGTGAATAATTATATATAAACATATAATTAAGTTTTCACAATAGGAAATTTTAATAAAAGTTATATTATTTTCACGAACTTATTTTTTTCAGACATGTGACTGGAATTGTGATTCAAAAATTCGATCAGTGGATCTGACATGGTCGATACAAAGAACTTATTAATCAAGTCAACGTACCTTAATTGGTCAGAAATATCAGCAGATTGGTCCCACCTAGACTCTGCCTTCGCATCTCCTTCCAAAGATTATTCTTGTCAACAACATTTCTTGATACTGAAAATACACTTTTTTTCTCTCTTTTAATCGCTCGATTAGTTTCATTAATATATATTTCTTGCGAGTTAATTAAGATATAGTATTGACTTATCAACTTTCAAATCGCTTTGAATTTCCCTTTATAAATTACAAATACCTATTCTGCACATTCAGCCCTGGCAACGTATCATAGTAGAAGAATACATTTAAAACTTACACATAATTTATGATTTATTTAAAAACATTTTAGTTTCATACAGGGACGTTCTTTGAAACTATCCTTTTTTTAACAAGAAAAGATCAGAGCTAATTATAAATAGCATAAACTCTCATCAACTATTTAAAATACTCTTCACGTACTGTGTTGATAAAAAAGTTACTATCTACCTGCCTTAGTTAACGACTGCAAAACATACATTTAATGCAGGATATGTGGCATATACATTCTATTAGTACGCTTAATTATGCTTAGATCTGTTAATGGTGAAGTAAATATAGGCGGCAATATATGTATATACGCATATCTTTCACTTCTTCATTTTCAACGTCGCCTAGATACTATTCTTTTGATTTTGTTGTGTTAACCTTGGCATGCGGTTCGAGCGCTGTATATATGTACTGTTCGGGTCGATAGAACTTTGTTTGTGGAAGAACTTGAAGAAAATAGAATTTTACAAATTCTATATACAGTGAAGTCAATCATTGACGGACAGCAGAGAGACTGTAAAAGTAAAGGCGTTGAAGGGGGGTATCCTCTCAAAAGCACTATTGTTGTAATCTGTGCCAATGGTAGGATAGGAGCCATCATTGTTGTAACATTAGTATTTCAGAGGCAGCTTCTTCACCCTGTTCAGAAGCTAATGTTAATATAGACGTGTTTTCTTTCTAACGAAAGAAATGTTAACGTTAAATTATGATATACGAAGGGAACTAGAAAAGTTCTCTATCTAACAACAAAACAGAAGAAATCTCTCTTAACTTCAGCGCACTTGGGCTACATGTTCTGCAACGACCATTCCATCAGAAAAAGAATTCTGTTGGTTTTAAAAATAAGCACCAATCTCTTCTTTCAGTTGGTTATAGTCTGCAAATACTACTATTTTTTAATAAGAAAGCCAGGAAGTAAATGTTTTAGAAACTTAATGAATAGAAAACAAGTTTTATTGAAATAATCATATTTCCTACTTTAACCACAGAAGTTAGAATTACATTTAATAAATATGAGAATGACTTAGAGCATTAAAGTTTTTTTATCGTTTTCAATATACTCCCCTTCCACTCCTAAGCACTTGAATCAACGATTCTAAAGTACCATTATGCTCTTTCATTGTGATCTCTTACGAAATTTGAAAATATTGCACCAATAGCTGCAACAAATTCTTCATCCGACTGAAATTTCAGTAAAGAAAAGTTTGTTTTAAATTTATTAAGTATTTGTAAGTGACACTGGTGAACAGGTTGGGTAGAAAACAGTCTAAAATCTTAACCGATCCAACTTTTTATAGTATATTTCTTTTGTTTTTAGAGTGTCGTTTCTCAGAAATTTGTCTAGTATAGCGATACAATAAGATCCGTCAATAATTTGACTCGTCGCAGAATATATTGCTCGTTATCATCGCTACCCCACCACCTACTCCCAGTGGAAATGGATTTATTTGGGGAAAGCTACTGTGATGTGTATGCATTGAAACTTTTGTTTGGCTTCAGGAACATAGTAGCAAAGATTTCATTAACCGTAACAACTATTCACAAAAAAGAACTTAACTCTGATTAAGATATGAGCAGCTTCAAACTACTTCTTGGTGTTAACATTTTTACATACTTAACTAAAATTTAACATTCGCGACAGTCAAGTTAACAGCTTGGGCAAACTCAGTTCTACGTATCAAATGTGATGTACGCATAAAGTCCATATACTTACGATGCTATTTCCTTAACATCAATTATTCGGTAATCCATAATAATATCTTTTCTTCGTTGTTACAATTTCTGTTAATTCTGATTGCACATTATTTTTGGCGCTCATGTCACCCAGCACGTTTACATAGCACGAGGAGATAACAATCATCATCTAAAGTTTGTAGCATATCAGCAAAAACATCAGACATATTTAATTCTTAAAAAATAGATATTAGCTTGCATCAATTATTTCGAGTCTAGACATTTTATTCGCATTGCTATACCATTTAAATACAATATTAGAAACCAACCAAATTTCACTCATTGCCATAAGAAAAGATGGCAAAATAGGAATAGAACTTTTCAGTCATCTTCATGTTTTAAGGTCTGATGTAGAATGGCAATTCCTGTTAGCTAGCACTACCTCTACCTCTACGCAGCAGCACCATCTAAAAGCATCTAATTCGTCTATAACATAACGAAATTGTGTGTACGATATATTCTTCGTAACATATTGTTTTGTTTCCATTTTATTTCAAAGCGTCGTAGGCCACAAAAAATACATTGGGGGTGCACGAGGCTCACGGGCCCCTGATTTGAAGCATTAACTTTTTTATTATTCTCAACTTCAACTTTAAAACACGTAAATCAACAATCCTAAAGTACTTGAATCGACAATTCTAAAGTGTCATTAGGCTATTTCTTTATGATAATCTCTTTCAAGATATCGAAAATACTGCTCCATTGCTACAATAAGTTCTTTACCCATCTAAAATTTCCTTCCAGCAAAGAAAAGTTTGATTTGAATTTGGAAAACATATGTAAATGAATCTGGTCGCGACAATAGCTTTACATTGTCCCATAGTTTTATATACTAAATTGTCAGAAATTTCCTGTATATCAGCTAGATTTTCAGACAAAGAAGAAATGGTGATTAAATCTTAACACTATAACCAAAGTATCACAGATCGAATCTTTTTTGAAAACAAAATCTTATTTTACAAAGTGATTAAGTCTATTT
>JAVIWB010005861.1:0-83243 GCA_031893035.1 Dermolepida albohirtum
AGCTAATACTTTTACCGCATCTAAGCACGATTCATCATTGAACACGACCTTTAAAAAGATATTTTCAGTTAAACTTTACCAATAATGTGTAAAATTCTAAGTACTTGAATGAAATTAATGGTGCATATCTTTTTCTAGTCGTCAACCATGAGGTCATTATGCAGCGTCGCCCACTGTAATCTCGATTTCTTCATTTCTTCTGTCCATTTTGTTGTCTGTTGCAGAGCGCCGATTATACATTGTTTTCTTCGTACACCCGCAACTTTAATGTTTGTTCTGATATGTTGTATTTCTATAGATTGCATGGCACTTCTCTAAAAGATCGCTGTCAATTTTCCAATTTTTTTTATATTAACAGGATTTTTGTCTTTTGTGACTTTTCTAATCTTTCGCCAACGAGTAGGTGTACCCGGTCGATGTCCAGGGTTAGCTTTCTTGAACTAATTTCGTTACTTTTCCACGGTATGACGGTAAACAAATTCTCTTCATATTTCCCGGTGAAAAAGTTTTCAGTTTTCAATAAAGTCTTTATTGCGTTATTTTCTTCATTCGAAATGTTAACGTTTACCCATTAATCAAAATTTAACAATGTGCGTAAAATACTTATGAATTGTTTTTTAAATTTTTAAACACAAAGCTTTTTTTAAATGGTTAAAACATAAAATAATTAAATATTTAACAGATGTCAGGAACTATTACAAAACATTCATTTAACACTTGCAAGTAGGTGAAAGTGCCCTTTCATACTATCCGTAAATGTCCCTATTGTCAATAAGGAATGGGGTAGTTAGTATACTAAGAATTTTATACATGATGTTGAGGATCATCGCCAACACAAAAGAGAAAATATTAGAATAAATAATTAGATATTTTCTTTATTTAATATATAATTTTAATTGTAGATATTTAAAAAGTACATGTGGTTCTAAAACAGTTGCACGGTACTGCATAAATATACTTTACAGTTACACTTAAGTAATGTCAACAGAAAAATACAAAAAATCTTTTAGTTCATTGCCGATGCTTCTTTAAGTAATACAATATATATTGCTGATATTTTCATCCCAAGGAACAATTTTTAAATTACGCGGAAGTTTATTAGTAAAAATAAAGGTTGCTATGATTTCAATTCATTCAAGAAATTAGGAAATAACATGTTTTTAATGCGTACGGTTTTCGTTTTAATTTTGATTTTGAAATATACCTTAATTATTAATATTCTCTCCTGCGAAATTTAAAAATTCAACTTGGTAGCGAACAAAATACATCTGGCCCACTGGATGTTTATTTATTTGTAGTGGCCGGTACATGTAAACTTCTAAATTAGACAAGTTTATTTGAGTCATTTAAAGTATAATAATTTATTAATATTACAAGCAAAACAAAACTTAAGTCGGTCATAAGTACCTGCACAATTAATTTGCTTTTTCTGAATATGCAATTTAATGTATGTGATAATAATGTTTTAAGTAGTGTATCGCACGTAGTCTGTTCAGTAAATACGTGAACTGAGCTACAGTTGCTAATATCTGACCAAATGCGGAAAAGACCGAATGCTATACTGTTTGGAAAAACTCCGCTCAAACTTCTGGTTTCCTGGAATGGGACATAACAGGTGATTAATCATGATTTTACAAGTACAACATCGAGTTGAAATCACGGAGTAGCTATTGGAGAACAAAAGAAGATAATGTCGAAGAGCCGACTTCTTGAAAGACAAACTGCTGCTTTCCGATGACATATTTTTAAACATTTGAGATCGTGTGCAGTCAAATTTGTGTAATGGTGATGATTAAGTTAACACTGTGAGCGGTTGGTGCAGCGTGTGCGTCGAAGAAATGCAAGGGGTATAGCAGATAATAAATGTAAATAAAGACTTACCTTTTTAAGCAGTGTCTTCAGTATGCTGATACGCAAAGTTAAATATCTGCAATTACATGAATATTATAGCAGTGTTATTGCTAAAGTAGATAGTATTTCATCATTAGATGTCGAGCAGTCGCTTTCTGCATTTGAGAACATTTATTCCTCACGACGAACACTGTTACATGAAAAAACTGCCGAAACACATCTGCTGTTGCAAATATTCAACCGATCTTATCTAATTTGTACATTTGCTTACTGAAAACGCTGCTTAAAAATGTGAGTGTTTATTTACATTTATTACCTGCTAAACCCCTTGCATTTCTTCGAAGCACGACGTTGACGTAGTGTAATACGACAATACGTCTACACCTTCAGCAGTGTCTGTTCAAGAGTTTTTGGACTGTAACTGAATCACCACGTTATAGCACGCCCTCTACTTAATACTTTTGTTTCTGAAATGCAAAATGGTCATGCGTCACATCGTCTCAGTGCCGTCCCCCGGACTGGGGCGATGTGAAGTGGTCATAAAACTTGAAACGATGAGGCAATTGGAAACCCTGACTTCTAATGACTTTCGAAAATGTTTGGAACATCGGAAACGGAGATGGGATAAGTGTATTTTAATGAGAATAAGATTTAATTAATTTAAAAGAACCATATGTACATTTCGTGAGAACTACACACGTCTTCTTTTAGATTCGACCATTACAGAGAGACCAGTAACACAAAAAATGGGCGCACAAAACGAGTTAAATAAATTTTTTGATGTCGAACCGCCCAATTCAAATAAAACCAGCGAAAATATTCTAGATAATATTCTGAATCAGTCGCAGTCTTCCAACAATGTTCATCATTTCTTGCGAAGTTCTAAGCGAAACAGGTCTGAATCTCTCATCCAAGAATCTCTGAACCACACTGTTAGGACAAAGGAAAATAACATTTCTGGTGCGAACATTAATGAAGAATCGTTAGGCAGTAACAAAAGATTTCTGGTTACAGGATCTGTAGTAGAAAAAAAAACAAATAATACTAATAATAAAGATGTCGCAAATAAAGAAAATGGTAACCTCTTGAGTAAAAGTCGGACAAAAAGAAAAGGAAAAACTGCTCTGAATTCAGTTGTTGGTAAGAATATGTTCTTTTTTGTGTTTATTTTAAAGCTTATCACGACCGTGAGGTTTCTTAAGGTGTACATTATGTTTATAAATTACTTTAATGTAGGAGATGCTATTAAAATTTCATCGAATTCGAACAATGAATGCTTAAGGACATTTTTATGGTATAGTTTTATTGTTATACACAGTGTGGCAGAAATAACTCTCATAAAGATTTATTTTACAGTTTGAAAGAGCAATGTTTGCCATTTACTTTACGTGCTGTTTTGTATTACTACTACCTCCTTTTGCAATTCTATATCTTGTATAAGTTGCGACTGTGAACCTTGCACAAAGTGAATCATACCTATGCTCTGCAACATTGCAGAATAAATCTTAATATAAACATGAATTTCTTTTGAGACAGTAGCTAATTGAGTAATCAAAATAGACAAAACTATCCTTTAACAACTAAGTTGTCATAATCAGCGGAAAATTGAACATATTGAATGAACCGTGAAACACGGGAACGACGTCTTGTATCTATTCATTGCCAAGTTTGTTTTGATCCAGTGCTTAATTTTTAGATATATAGTAGAGGTGGTGTCATCAATATTAATCAATGTATTCATATCATCTGCATAGCAGACAAGATAATTATCCGGAAAACAGAACTGCGAATAATTTGTAGTTATTTGCAAAAATGACGTAAATAACGGTTCAAAAATAGAAACTGGAGGGACATTTCTCCCCACAGCATGTCTCATCATAACCAGTTAATTCATCTAGATATCATGTCAACAATAAATCGGTAAATCCCGAACGTTATATCTCTCTAGTTCACATAGAAAAAAATTGTGGTTCATCGAATCAAATATACGAGTTAGATGCCTAATCCAGTAACCAATCTGTCATGTTCTCATTAAATGTTTTATTATGGAATTCACATAAAGTCGTCCGAGTGTCTTTACATCTGAGAAATCCATGTTGACAATCGAGTATAAGATCATTCCTCCAGAAAAAAACAGAACTGGTCTTCTTTCACCATCTTAGTGGTTTTAGAATAACTCGATAATAGACTGATAGGCCTATAATTATTGTTAGAGTTGGCATTGCAAGTGTTTGGTCAGCGGCGGGTGCTTCTAAGCGGTGCAAGGAGTGCAAGGGGCTCAGTAAGTAATGAATGTAAATACACACTTATCCTCTTAAGCAACGTTTTCGGTATGCAGATTTACAAAGTGGATAAGAACGGTTAAATATTTGCAGTATCAGGTATATTTCACCAGTTTCGCCGTGAGAAAAAATGTTCTTTTATGCAGAGAGCGGCCCTTCGATATCTAATAATGCAGTACTTGTATAATTAAAATAATCTTTGTTAATACTGGTCTGTAAGTTCATTATCGAACGGTCGTTCTCTGCATATAAGAACATTTATTCCTCACGGCAATCGCTGTTACCTGAAGAAACCGATTTTATCCACTTTGTGCCTCTGTACATTGAAAAGGTTGCTTGAGAGGTGATTATTTACATTTATTACTTCTGTACACCTTCGAAGTGCACGCCGCTGACCGAACGCTTGCAGTGCCATCTCTAATTATTAGTCATTAGAATCTGCTCTTTTATATATCGGGAGAACAATGGCTACATTGCATCTACCCCGAAATAATGAATTTGGATATATCAAATTAATAAAATAAGTCCATACAAAAAAGCTTACATTTTTTATCATATTGTTCGAGATGTTATCAATTCCGCAAGAATTCGAACATTTCAGCCTATTGATTAACTCAAAAACAACACGGTCTATTTATTGTTTCCCAATTTTTTATTTTATTTTTAATTTGTAATTTTGATGGAGCGTGTGATTGAGTCACTTGATCACTGAAGGTTGATATATAACCCCTTGCCACATTGCCACAGTGTACATTTTAGTTCTCAACGGTACAGATCGCGTACGGAGTTTGTTTTCGTACGGGTATTTTTCGCCGTAGTTTACCAGGTGCGACACTTTTTAATTATCTGCTGATGATGACAACTTAGTTGTCGAGATACGTATACAGAATACGAAAATTAATGTGGTAAGGGGTTATATATCAACTTTCAGTTATTTTTAATTGCTGTAATATATTGATCTTGGTAAACAGAATTGGTTCTTGACAGATTATGATATGATTTCATTTGATTCTTTGATTGTATAATCTCACTACAATATTTATAAAATGCTTTTATATAGTATCCTATTAGTAACAGTTAAACTGGAAATAGGTAACAAAAAGGAACTACTGTCGATAATTTAGTTTTAGGCAGTCTCTGAAATTTTATATAAAAGTCTAAGAGGAAATAATTTTTACGATTTTCCGGTGTTCAATTAGATAATTGTACGAGTTTTCCTATATAATTTAAAGATTGGTAATTTTGCTAAAATTTCAGAAACTTAATTTATTCTACGACGATTTCATTTATTTTAATTGCTTTCCGTTAAACAAAGGGTACTAGGAAAGTTTTGCAATACAGCTTTGTTTATTTAATTTTTTCAAAGTTATTTCCTCTACACTCAATACACCTCTCCATCCTCCGAAACCAATCTTTAAACCAGTTCTGCCAAGTTTCACTAGGGATTAAAGCACACTCGTTGTCCCAAGCCCCCAGACTGTACTCATCACTGGAAAACCGCCTCCCTTTTAGCTTCATTTTCACATGTGGGAACAGTGCAAAATCGCAGGGAGCAAGATCTGGACTATAGGGAGGGTCCTCGAGAAGTTTCAGTACTGTCGTGGTCAAATATTCGGTGCAGGCTTTGGCGCGGTGAGCTGGAGCATTATCGTGATGGAGGAACCAGGTGTCCATTCTTGACTTTGGCCGCAGGTTCTTCATAGATCCAACGACTTTAGGCAGGCACTGTTCAGAATAACACTTAGCTGTGACTGTCTTCTGTGTGTCCAAAACGACGTGTTCCACAATTCCATTTTATATCTTTTCTTGCTTACAG
The DNA here is from genome assembly GCA_031893035.1 of Dermolepida albohirtum. Classification (NCBI taxonomy): domain Eukaryota; kingdom Metazoa; phylum Arthropoda; class Insecta; order Coleoptera; family Scarabaeidae; genus Dermolepida; species Dermolepida albohirtum. The sequence continues at coordinate 5,950 of JAVIWB010005861.1, forward strand.
ATCGGGATTTTCTGACAACTACAGGTGTGTCCTCATCATCAAAGACCCAAACCTTGTTTTGAGCTTTGGTCGGCACATCGTGATAGTACAGCCAAGTCTCGTCACCTGTCATGATGTTCACATACCGAGATTGTCCCTTATTAAACTTTTTTAGCATCTCCCGGCACCAAGTCACACGTCGTGTCATCTGCTCTTCAGTTAGTCGATGCGCCACCCAGAGAGAACAAAGTTTCTTCACGTGCAAATGATCATGCAGAATCGAACGAATTGCTCCTGCATTTAGGCCTGAAGTACCCTCTAATTTGTTGGTAAGTCACTCACCTGTCCTCGCCAAGCATTTTCTTCACAGTAGTAACGTTTTCCTCCGTAACTGACGTTCATGGCCTTCCCGGTCTCTCAGCATGTTCCACAGTTAAATTTCCCCTTTGGAATTCTCTATACCACCTGGATATCGTTGTGCGATGTGGACAAACATCACCTAGTGCAAGAGTCATTTTTTCGAAGCACTGGTTTATGTTTAAACCACACACGAAATTATAACGCAAAACTGCCCTTATCTCATTTCGTGACCACGATGCCACCGCAAGCACTTTACACTCTCACTGCTAATGAATAACTGAGCCCATCGACATGGCGCGGCGGCTAGTATGCACGTATGAACATGTCTCAACATGCAGCAACAAGCAGCTTCCTGCGATTCATTGTTGCGTCATATCGCAAAACTTTCTTAGTACCCTTTGTATTCTAATTGTTTTCCGATATATTTATTAATGGCACCTCAAGAATTTTTCATATTCATAAGGGGAAATGACCCATCCAAATCTACCCAAACATTTTGCCTTAATTTTTGTACTCATCGATGCATTTTGCTGCACACGTTTATAATTTCGAGACCGAAAGAAGCCGCTGGATGTAATTATATCGATGTATCTCGCACTTAAAGGCATGAGAATTATTTTTTGCCCTCATTGTTATTTTTAAAATGATTGTAAATTTTGTAAATTGTGAAGGAGGAACTCATATTACTGAATATTATTTTTAGATAAAGCCAATACAGAAATAACAACAGACAGAAGAACTAGCGAGCATAATGAATCGGAAAAAATAGTTGATGTTGAGGTGTTCGGTTCCAATAATACTAATATCAGTTTCGCAAATAACATTATTAGCGAAAAGTCGCAATCGTTTAGTGAGAATGTTGAAAACTCTTTGCAGGCTCCCACGAAAAATCTAAAATCTTCGTCAAAAGAACTTATAAATCATAATAAGAGCAGAAAGGAGGACAACATCTCTAATATTAACTTCACTGAAAATCAATTAGATAATAACAGAAATTTATCGGTTACCAGATCTAGTGCGAAAAAACGAGCAAAAACTGCTAAAAGCAAAGTCGACGTTGCAAATAAAAAAAATATGGTTGCCGGCAGTCGAAAACGAACAAACAATAAAATTTCGTCGGACACAGTTACAGGTAAGAATTTATAATTTTAATATTTGAAAAGCTTCCATTAGAGAGAAACAATGCGTCATGTAAAGTAAAGTATACCACAATCAAATCAATGAAAACAACTAATGTTTTATTCAGATTCAGAGCTCGTTAGGCAGTCTTGGCTCTGTCAGCAGTCCTATGCGTCTGCTGGATATTATTGAAACGATAATACAATGTAATGAAAGCAAACTATATTGTCCATCTGTTGGATAGTGGTGAAAACCCTTGTGCCATCTCCTACCGAATAGAACATCTGCTGACCATGCAAACAGCGATGCACGTATATGTACCTAGTCAAGTCATAAATATTGGTACACAGAAAAATCGACGCCAAATGAAAACGAATTAATATTTAAAAAATTTTTTTTTATTGGGTTATTCAATGGCTACAAATCTTAGAACAACTTATTCGAAATGACTTCCATTTGCCTTCCAGCACGACTTGAGACGATGTGGCCACTCATCGATCGCGAGACGCACTTCATGCATGGGGAAATTGTCCACTACACGGACAAGGGTTCGCTTCAACGACTCAATATTTGGTTATCGAGTAGAGCAAGCCATGCCCTCTAATACGGACCACAACTTGTAATCCAACGGGTTGAGGTCTGGACTACCAGCTGGCCAATCATCCGTTGATATGATGTCTGGAACGTTGTTTTTGAGCCACAGTTGAGTCGTTTTTGCTTTGTGAGCTGGAGCAGAGTCTCGCTGGAAAGTCCATGGGTTATTGGATTGGTGAATATTGATTGGTTGAGAGGCTTCACAATAGGTTCCAAGACGGTCGATTGATATACTTTGGCCGATGTTTTTACTCCTTTCTCACAAAAAATGGAGCTTGGTAACGCCATCGTAGCTCACTCCCCACTATACCATTACAGACGCAGGATGGTGGCCTCTTTCAACCCTCGGGATAAATTGGGATGCTTCTCTGGATGATCGAGCATACACACGATCGTTCTGCTTATTGAACGATTCTTCTACGGTGAAGATTTTCTTGTCAGTAAACAGAATTTGTCTGTGAGCGTTTTTCGCGACCGGCTGAGTAACGCTTTCGATTTTCGCTTGCGTTGTTCCTTCAATGCGGCCGTGAGCAGATGTCCAGTGTGTCGCTGGTACGCGCTGATTCCCAAATCTTTTTTGATAATGCGAGACATGGAATTTTACGAAATTTGCATTTCCAGCGACAAGATTTTCTGTTTTCGCAGTAGTTTTCGGTCGATTCGTTTCTTCACGGCTTTGATCGCTTTCGGAGTGCTCACAGTGCGTGGACGGCTTGATCTTTGACGGTCTCGTGCTCCACCAGTATCCGCAAATAACTTCACAGCACGATATACAAAATTGCGAGTGATTCCAAGCGGTCGCAACGTCCTAAAGATATCGCATTTTTCCATGATGCATTTTAGTAAGCCGACTACAACAATATGATTTTCGATGTCGCCCCATTCCATGATTGTAAACAATTAATGTCAAAAACTTTTTACGTTACAATGAAGCATAATGTCAACTGTCAAATCGCAATCAATACGAAATGGATGCGCCCAGTGTTGCATTCGTAATGAGTGCGTTCAGTTGTGTATCAGTATTTATGACTTGACTAGGTATGTAAATGTAAAATAAACTTTAATATTACAAGCGAAGGACCTTTGAATATTTAATTAAACACGGAATTTATAATAATAAAACAAAATAAAGTATTGTATTGTGTGTCCTGTATGATATTGAATTCATGTATATGACTACATCTTCTCTTCTGTTTCATTAAAGTGATTTCACTACTATTCGAGAGATCGACAATACAGTCTCCTCACTACCTTGCATACTACAATCACTTAAAGAAATTGGAAATGCTATTAGAGATTAGAATATAATGCTATTCATGGGTTGCTACGAACGTTTTTAGATAAAATATAAATTAATATAAATGGCTTTTGTTGTCGCCTTTAAGATCTATACATTTTTATGTGCTGGATTAATTCTCTAAACAATTTTTTCCACTCAGAAGTGGATACCTCAAAAACATGATGTAAGTTTGTCAATTGCTTCGTGAATAAAGAGACATCGCAAAATGATAAATTAGGACTGTACGGGTTAATGGCACGTTAACTGTACGTTTTCCATCTTCATACTTATTTAATTGTACTTCAGTTTGTGTTATCTAATTCAGTAATTGAGTTGAATTATTTAGCATTTAATATTAACAATTCTTCGATTAGTAGCTATTCATCAAATAGAGAACACCGCATTGTTCGCCCGGATCGCTTCGCTTCAAAGAAGTAATTTGAGACCTTTACCGTTCCAAATATTCATTAATGTCTTGTTTAATTTTTATTTAAATGTAACGCGCTTCAGCGTTAACTTTAGTTCCAGATTGTCTTTTTTAACCTTATAAGTTTAGCAATCTCTGCACTAGACAATGTAGGTTCTAACATTTGAAATACATGTCAATTCAATTCTTTAAACTTTACAAAGGACACTATAAAAGTTTTTCAATATAGCGCAACTAATTGTTGCATGTTGTGACAAGTTCGGTGTAAATTGAGACACCTACACCGTAGCTGGCTTCTTGGTCTCTCACTCTGTTAGATGCTACCGAATTGTGTAGTTAGTTAAGAGCACAGTACCGGATAAATTTATGCTACAACTTTGTCTGTGAATTGAATATTGATCAATGCTTAGGGGAGATGGTTCCTGTACTAGAAGATGATTATCCACATCATATTCAGATGGTATATGTATGTACATATATGCTACACCGAATTCAGGACGCTTTTAGGGAAATGTTCGATATCATGAAATCGAAGATTGTCTAGACATTAATATGTCGAGAATTCATATTTTTCTGCACGAATATGTATAAGTGAGGAAGATTTCCTTTGTTCTATATGCCTTTATTGACGAGCATATGCGATGACGCATTTCACACGTTTGAGAGGTTTAAAGATAGAGCATCTTTATTAAATTAAGAGCATATTGGCAGGTGATGAAACCCAACTTTATCACTATGACGTGTTCACTAATGTACCGAACAAAGTCTGGCTCTTTGAAGATGTAGACGCGTTGGAGTTCGTGTAGATATTTCTTAGCAAGAAAATAGTGGGGATCTTCTTTGCCATAAAACGAGTTATGAAGTGCTTAGTGATTGAAGCACAACAAGCAATCATCGCAAAATGGTACAAGCTTTCCAAAACATTAGTTCCCACTCGAGGTTAGACAGCTGGTTTCTCCTCCATTTCAATTGCTGACTGTATTGAGTATTTAACAGGAGATATATTGAAGGTAGTGAAATATCCTACCACAACGTAGATCGCGCTTTATGTGACTTTGTGCAGTTTTCTTGTTTGAAGAAAAAGCTGAAAGAGGAAGTTTTCCAACGATGAGGATCTTCTTAGAGTGTGGAATGACGAGTTGATTTGATAAATATACCTGTGCTTTCTTAGTAATAATATTATAGAACAAATCATTTGGAATACATTTGTGATCAATAACTCTTAGATAATATCCTTAATACTTAATAGAATCTTCGAAAAGAATGTTAATAATAATAATAATATTCATTTAAATGAATAGAAGAAATCGCAAATATAGAAATATTGTACATACACAAAAGACAAAAACGAACGACAGTCACTGCGTCGCGCCATTCTGATTCTGTCACAAAGCCGTTTGTTCTGTTTCAAAATCACGTATTGATCACAGTTACTCTATACGTTTGCTGTGCATAGAGTGTGGTAGATTATTTTGGAACAGTGTGAAAATTAAAATTCTATGGCATAGTTTCCTTCTTATATTACCTTTATATTTTTGTGTGTACAGTCTTGAATATACTTCATTAAATTGGTCTCCAATAAATTTTAGTCAAATACATATCGTTGAACTACTATCGAGGCCATATGTATTAGACACTCTTGGCAAAGCCAGATGTTATCGTAACCAATGTATTTCTGAGAAATGCTACAGGTAGTAAATGTTGATAAAACCAGAATAACAATATTTTTATGATTCAATATTAGTCTTTGTTAGGGATAGTGGTGTAATTATAAGAATGGCCTGTTTTTGTATTTATTTATTTTATAAGTGGCTGAAGTAGGGTGCGGTTGTAGAGTAAAAGAAAGGAATATTTTGTGTGCGATTTTTTTCTATTATTCTGATATCATAGAATATCAAATAATGTCTAAGACGCGCGAATTAACAGAAGCGGAATGTGGTCAGATAATTCTGCTTACAACATAAGAAATGTCGCTTTCCGCAATTGCTGAACAAATGAAATGTTCGGGGTGCGCCATCCGAACTACAGTCAAACGTCATAGGAAACCGGATCATACAAGTATACACCGAAGAGCGATCGAAAACGCTAGGCAACGGCAAAGGATGATTAAGCCTTAGAAAAAATGTGCATGGGAAATCGCAAGAGAACTTCGCAACAACCTGCAGGTGACATGTTACAAGGGTGTAATGTCACTATTTTTGCTCATACCGTAAGGAGACGTCTTACAGAACTAGGCCTGAGCAGCTGTAAGCTCCCACACAAACCGTACCTTTCTCAGGAGCACAAAAGGAATATAAATTATCGTTAAAAGCATTTTTACATGTGTGATATTTATTTATTTGCAATACTTTCCCAAAAACCCCGTAAAACGCCGAGTGTTTAATACATATAGCCAAATAAATAATTTCTTAAATGCTATTATTTTAGGCAAACTGGTGTATATCCTAGTCGGGGCTTCATTCATTGGGAAATGTTTGATGCGTTTGATATTATTTATCGTTGCGCCAAACTCAGACCTCTTTAATTCACTTTATACTGATATGGTGCCAAACTATATATTTGGAAAAGAATATTTATTTTATTTTGCGATAAATATCTAAATCAGATAATTCGTTTTAAATACCTAAAAAACTCTTTCGCAATAAATTTGAGGTAAGCCAAAAACTTGGAATGAATGGTTAGAATAGTGAAGCATTTATTTTTTGGCCGAGTGCAATGCCGTTTTTAATTTATGATGGAATGAACTTTGTTTTTGCGTTTCGCTTTACTCACATGCAATCATATTTTCTGTAACGCTGATGGAAACCATAATGCTATAAAAGTAATTTAAATTTATTTCGGTAATTTTGAAAAGCATAATTTTTATATGTTTATTTTGCAGTAATGCGTTCCTTATCTTAATTTAATACTTACGTTGATTACAAAAAGGAATATATTCGTTTTTCATTTTCAGAAAGTTCCGATTCAGTGCAAGAAGGTAATCAATTTGGTAAGTTTTTGCAAAGGATGTTAAATCTTTTTTCTTTTGAAGGTGTTAGAAGGTCAAAAAGGCAGAGGATGCCTAGGATAATAGAGTATCCACGTGCTATTGTAATAACAAGGAAGATATGTCCCGGATTACAGTATCCAGGTAAGTTATCTGTCAAAAATATTTCTATTATCTATTTACTTCAATTCAGCATAACATTAGTAAGAAAACCACTCGAATTATATTTGATAGCCGTCGTCACAACTTTTTAAAAAGTTATGATTTAAATTTAACATTTATATAACATACCAGGTTGTTCAATAAGTTTTGTCGTTCGATAAGAGATGGCCCTACGAGGTTCGTCGTTTTATTTTTCTACTAATTGTACTACCTTTTTATGAACACGTGTGAAGTTTTCTCATTTTATATTTTCTCATTCGTATATTTGCAGGTGTTCAAAGTTGACGTGTCACAGTACTTTTTTACAATGGTAAAAATTGAATATTGTGCAATTCTTATTTTTGGAAGGTGTAGCAAACAAATTCATGAACGCTTGTTCTGTGAAGTGTTTAAGGACTCTTCACCTTCAATTAGTACGGTAGAAAGATGGGTTGCTAAATTTAAACGTAGTTGTACAAATCCACCAGAAATTGTAGTAAAAATATAGTATACGGCTTTGAAAGATCGTCGATTAACCGAAAGAGATTTAGTAAAAGCTCTAGACATCTTATTAGGTAGTGTGAGTAATATTTTGACGGAAGTATTGGGTTTCTCAAAGCTGTGTGCAAAATGGGTGCCACATTCGTTAAAAATGGAACAAAAACACATTTGAATGCGACTTTCTCAGCAACATTTGAAGCGTTTTAGAAAGAATAAGAACGATTTTGTGCATCGTTTCATCACTATGGATAAGGCCTCGGTCCACCACCACGATCCTCAATTAAAACAATAGGCTAAGGAGTGGTGTGAACCCGGTACGTAGCAAGTTAGGGTTCAGAAATCGGCTAAGAAGGTGTTAGCATCAGTTTTTTTTGGGATGTAAAATGAATTTTGTTTGCGGATTATCTCCAAATTGGTAAAACAATAAACTCATATTATTATTGTAACCTTTTGGAGCAGTTGGATGTAAAAATTCATGAGAAAAGACCTGGTTTACAGAAGACAAAAATCATTTTTCGTCAAGACAACGCACCCTCTCACACAACTCAAAAAACTATCGCAAAAATCAGTGAATTAAAGTACGAATTGTTTTAACATTTACCTTATTCGCCAGATTTAGCTCCCTCAGACTTCTGGCTGTTCTCACATCTCAAAAAAATTCGTGCGCGGAAAACGATTTTTATTAAATAAAGAGATAATAGCAGTCGTGGAAGCGTATTTCAACAGTTTTCCGGATTTTCACTTCAGGGATGGAATCCATAAATTAGAAGATCACTGGAACAGGCGTATTGAAGTTCAGGGAGGTAATATTGAATTATAAAATGTATTCCATATCATAATCATTATTGAACAACCTGGTATAATGGCTAAACACTCTACGGAGTGTTGTGCTGCTTCACTAAGGCTTTCTAGATCTCATTCGGTTGGGGTAGATTGGGCTTCATTTTCATGCTTCATATTTCCCTACTTATACTTTATACTTTCCTCTTTTCCGTTTTTTCTTCCATTGTCTATTCCTTGCACGTCTTCTGCAACTGGTTGCTCTGGGCCTTTCTCTTTTTCATCTAATTCCCGAGTTCGAAGTACGGAGTATGCCATTGATCCTGACCTTGTTCTTCATACCATAAAGTTCTGCTTTAATTCTATTTTGCGACATATTGCATGCCTGTCAGACTCGAAAATTTCCCTTAGAGCATCAATGTTCTTCTCAGTAACGGGCTAGAAGGGATGTTTTGACATGGGAGCACCTTCCAAGCCTATATTTCCTCGCTGGAACACCTTATACCATCTGAATACCTTCGTACGATGTGCGCATCATCTTTTAAAGCAGAAACCACTTCCTTCAAACACTGAACAATATTCAATACACGTAAAGCGTAAAATTTCAATGCACCTCGTTTTTGACCATGATGATAACGAATTGTTTACACTGTCACATTTCGAGAGCAAGTAATACAATGTAAGTTGTAGGCGATAGGCTTGAACATTTTTCAACCTGCACTGAATTTGAAATTTTATTAGTGTTTGTTGTAGATTATGTACGGGTACTGACGGTTGATTGTAAAGGGTGTTTCAAATTGGGCGGTTTTTTTAAGAATAAATAAAATATAGATGGCGCAATGAATTCGTCTGGGAATGTGGGCATTTAAAAAGTGTGATGTGTGACATCTATAAAAATGGCTTCGTACACGGTACAACAACGCGTTCAAATTGTTGAATTATTTTATGAAAATCAGCGTTTTGTGAAAAGGGATTTTAGAAAATTACATGAATTTTATGGTTTACATAATCGTCCATCTGAAAGCACTATTGGTCGAATTATTAAAAAATTTCAAGAGACCGGTTCCGCGGAAGATCAAAAAAGTGAAAAATACAGTCGTAGTGGTTGTTCACAAGAAAATATTGGTTTGGTTCGTGAAAGTGTTGCTGAAGATCCTGAAATGTTCACAACAACTTGGACCTAGTGGATAAACAACATGGCGTATTTTACACAAGGATTTAGCTCTGAAGGCATATAAGGTTCAAATAACACAGGAACTGATGCCATTAGATCATTTAAAACGTTCATTTGTCAATTTCATCAATGAACAACCAGTTGATTTTTCTCAAAAAATAATGTTTTCCGATCAGGCACATTTTGAACTTGGTGGCTATGTTTATAAACAAAATTGCCGTATCTGGGGTGAGGAAAATTCACGAATTATTCACGAGAAACCTATGCATCCTAAACGAGTTACTGTTTGGTGTGGATTATGGTCAGGTGGTGTAATTGGACCTTACTTTTTGAAAATGCTGCTGGTGAAGCTGTAACTGTCAATGGTGATCGACATCGTCAGATGATAACCGAATTTTTGTGACCTGAATTAATGAATATTGATCTAGAGTATATGTGGTTTCAACAGGATGGCGCTACACCTCACTTTGCACACGAATCAATTGATTTATTGAGAGAAAAATTTCCTGGACGTGTAATCTCAAGAAACGGTGATGTTAATTGGCCACCAAAAGCATGTGATTTGACACCGTTAGACTATTTTCTTTGGGGTTATGTGAAAAGTTAGGTTAATAAAAACAATCCACAATCAATTCCTGCTTTGAAAGATGAAATTATTCGTGTCATTGGAGAGATAGAGCCTCAATTATGTCAAAATGTCATTGAAAATTTTAACAAAAGAGTGGACGTCTGTGGAGCTGCAAGAGGAGCCCATTTGACAGATATTATTTTTCGCATATAAATGTCATAACTGATACTTTAATTACCAATAAAGTGTTTTTGAAAGTGAATGCAAATTATGTGTTTTATTTTTTAAAAACACCGCGAAATTCGAAACACCTTTAGTTATATGCACCACTTTTTCTGTGTCAAACTATTTATTATTTGTATTTTAGAATCATTTTCAAATTCAGATGATGCAACATTAAGGGAACTGTCTAAAATGAATGTTAATATTAATATATCAGAAAATCGATCACTTGTTAAGCAAAAGGAATGTGGAAGCATATCAGGCTTAAAATCGGCATCTCGAAACAAGAAGACGAAAAAGAGTACCAAAGCAAATTCGAAAAAGAATGATGACGCTACGATTGATAAAGAAAATTCCGTGATCAAAAGAAAAAGCCTTTTTAGTATACAAGAAACTACAATGATGAGAATTATGGAAGAAGATATTAAAGACATACAGAGCAGCACAGAAATCAGTTGTAGGGATACACAAATCTCTGGTGTTGTACGTTTGAGCGAGACAAAAAATACGGGTTTAGAGACTCAACCGAACAAAGAATGTATATTAAGAAACTATTTTTATTTTCCTCAAAACAATCAAATTTCTAAAATTGGTAAGATACCAAACAGCGGCTCGATATATAGTTATGTATATTTTTGGTTCTACAGATTGGTGCAATTTGAACCCTCAATTTGGTAGGCTGGCCAAGAGTGATGGGGTACGTATGGCTATTGGTCCGAAGTCGTCTTATAGTGGTTTCCAATCAGGTTTGATAGAAATTCCAGCAGGGAAGTCTAAACCGCGAGATATGACTAAAAAATATTCTTTGGTAAGTATTCGCTTTGTTTCCAATAAATGTTTTTGAATTATTTTCGAAATATTGAGGCTGTGTTTACATTGTTTCATTGATGCATTTTTGTAAATATAGAGCATAATGGTTGGTCAATTGTGTATATTATTTGAAGAAAATTATTCGCCTAAACCAATTATTAGTTTGTTGTCCACTAGGTTTTTTTGCGAACTAGTTAATGTTGCCTCCGATCTAATGGTTGCATCGTGAAGTTTGTCATTTTTGACAATATATTTACCTCGACAGTTTTATTATCCGGTCACTATTTATATTGTTGACAGTAACTTGTATGTCAGTAAAAAAAGGAATTAACTCGCGAACATTTTCGTGCAATTATTTTTCATAACTTTCGGAGTGGATTATCTCAACAAGAATGCATCGACGAGCCGAATTTTTTATATGGTGATGAAGCACCATCAAAAACTATAGTATATCGTTGGTATAGTGAATTCAAACTTGGACGGCGTTCTTTGAACGATGAATTTCGTGAAGGTCGTCTCACAAACGTTGTTGTGCCGGATAGCATTAATGCAGTGTCCGAATTGATAATGCAAGACCGTCATGTGACATACCGTGAGATCGAGGCATCTTTAGGTATTAGTAACACCAGCGTACATAAGATCCTGCATGAATATTTAGCCGTTAAGAAGCTATGTTCACGTTGGGTACCACATAATCTGGTGACCGCTCAAAAAAGGACTTGCGTCGATTGGTGCCAAGAAATGCACAAAAAATACAATGACGGTGCTTCAAAGAACATTTATAAAGTCGCTACAGGTGATGAATCTTGGATCTATACGTATGAGTCCGATAGTAAACAGCAGTGGACTGTGTACCAATGAGCCAAAACCAATAAAAGTTGTTCGCGCTCGAAGCACATCAAAACAAATGGTCGCCTGTTTTATGGAAAAGCCGGTCACGTTGCAACCGTGACTTTCGATAGTTGTAGAACGGTCAATTCCGAATGATACACAACTATTTGTTTGCCAAAAGTTTTTGAAGAAATAAGGAAAACAAATCGAAAACGACAGATCATTCTCCACCATGACAATGCGAGCTCTCACAGGTCGGTTCAAACAATTGAATATTTGAAAGGGCAAAACATTGAATTGATGAGCCATCCGTCGTACAGCCCTGATTTAGCACCCAGTGATTTCTTTTTGTTCCCACACGTGAAGAATAAACTTCGTGGTCAACGATTTTCTACGCCGGAAGAGGCAGTTGAGGCAATCCAAACTCATATTTTGGAGATACCGCCTTCACGGTGGCAGCAATGCTTTTCGTATTGGTTTAAACGAAAGCAAAAGTGCATTGATTTTCAAGGAGAATATTTTGAAAAGCAATAAAACTATTTTCGATAACAAAAATGTTTTATTTGTTTGCTATTCCCGAAATATAAACGGCTATCCTCGTATTATGTTTGTTCTCCAAAGTAATGTCATTCAAAATATGTAAGTGTCTGAAAATGGAGTTTCGCGTTCCAACTTCAAGTTCCACTTTTAATTGGAAAACTTCTTCGAAGACTTTGCTTTTCAAAAGCTGTCTTATTTTCGTAAGATAAAGAAAATGTGCAGTCTGTGGAAAAAGTAACGTTTCCTCCTAGTCATGGGCAAAAGTACAGTAATGCACCATTACAACGAATATTGACAATACGAACAATTGTTTAACACAAATTCATTTCGTTCTACATAGAAAAGTTATTTTTTTTTAAATAATTTGTATGAATTCTTCGGCTAACAGGAATTATTTGGTTAACAATACACGAACACAAGATTAATTTAAAAAATAAGACTGTTATGGCATCAGATGAATAACTTCTTCGTGATTTGAGTCTGTTAAATAGAAAGTAGACTGTGCATCCATATTCGCCCGCTACAATAATTCTAAAGATCTGTTCATGATTGAAGGTGTTGTTCAAAGCAATACTCTGCGCTCTCTTTTATTTTTACTTTATTTTAATGACATTTACACCATTAGTTGATTAGATGTTAACTATTTTTAAAAATAAACTATGCATGTGATACAACTTTCTTTGTGAACGGCGAAGCTATCGAATAAATTGTAGAACATAGTTTTATTGTTCTTTTTAGCGTTGAGGAATGGCTACAAGACGATAATCTTTGATCTTCGATTCGTTTATAAGAATAGTTAAATATTAATTTTTTTCAGACGTTCACAGTAATTTCTGGAAAAGCATTATTCGAAGTCCACGATTCTTACAACTATGTGGAACGTTTGGCAATGGTGCATGTGCCGTTAGGTAATGTGGGTTATTTTTGTGTTTTTCATGACACTTGGATTGGTTTTTCAGGATTCTACTACAGCATAAGAAACCAAAGCAACACCGAGGTTCTACTTCTTAATTATTTACAAGTAAAACCACAATCAATTCAATAATGCATATTTGATACTTGTAAAACTTTATATTTATGAATAAATCTTTACTGTTTTTTTTTATTTCTTGATATCGATGCTTATTTTTCTGAAATTAACAATTTATGTTTATTATATGTAATTTTGTATATATTTTCTTAACTAGAATAAAATTTAGAATTTAAAATTGAAATGTAATATGTACCAGATCACCTAAAATGTTGCAATAGCTACCCTCTGTTCAGGTTTGTCATTTTCGTCTGGACGACAAGTCAGGACCGGTTGCACCAAGTACGTATCTACATACCGACATTCAGATACGAATATTAACATAAAAAAAGGAAAATAAATAATTTTAAAATTTCTAGAACACTTTGTTTATAGCTGTTATTATTACTTTTCTTTATAAATAGATGACGGATCTATAGAAGCAGCATCTCTCTCAAAGTTTTTAAGACACGTGTATTTTTATGTCACTTGTAACACATAGCAGTGAGTGTGCGTAGTTCACTATTTGCACTGGGTTGCAATTTTTCTATTGCGTCAAATAATCCTTTATAATTGTCGTAAATAGTTTTTAAATCTGTTTCAACGGAAGTATCCTGCAATCTTATCTGATTCATTAATAGCTGCAGCTTCGTTAGAATTGAATTGTGGAATCACAGATTTAAATCGTCTTCAATCATTTTGCCCAATGTATAAGGATTGGTTGTAGTGGTTCGGGAATATTGAGCCACCGTCTGTGAAATTCTCGAGTTCGTTTGGGATGTTTGAGAAACAGTTTTTTAGTATTTACTGTTATCCAATCCACACCACAACATTTTCAAATAGTTTCTGCCACAAGATGTAAAGCATGAACTTGACACGTCCCATGTAAAAGTCTCTGACAATCTTCTTTAAGAGATTGGCCAACATAACGCATTGTCATGGCACCATCAATCATAAACAACAGTTAATTGGTTGAAAGTTGAATTTTTGAAGCGTGTCCAGCACTAGCCTCGTAATCGCTTCACCTGTATATTCTTCTATAGCACGCCATTTATTCTGTGCCTGTTAACATGTTCTCTTCAGATGTCCCTACACATCAGTGGTTTATCGCAAACTTTACATATTATTGTAGAACCACTATAGAAGAAACCAGAAAATTCACTGATATACTTCTTGACCTTGTTAATCAATGATTGTTTTTTCCCTTCCGCACGTTTGACACTTAATTACATATTTATATAAAACGTAAAAAAAGTCACCAAGTCAAGTATCGATGTTAAAAATGCGTACACATTGCTCGATATGATCAACAATTCACTGGTTCGTATTTGTTTATGTATGTAGGCACATGGGCATATACGTATTATTTAATATATCGGACCCTGACCTGTCGCGCCAGGTCAAATGACAAGTCTGCTTATACTGGATTAAGGTAGAGAATAAATTATTTTTTCTTAAATATTGTATATTACAAAAAAAGTACAACTTATATTAAGGCAACAATAATTTTTATATTTATATATGGAATAAAGAAGAAAATGTATTATTACATGTTATTAAATATATTTGTAAATCATTTATGGAGTTTTTATTTTCGTTTATAGCTTGTGGTTAAATGTTATTCTGACAGTTTGTTTTCATGCAATATTGTTAGTCGAATTAATATTTAAAGTTTGCACAGCCAGTGGCACGTGCAAAGGGTTTTGATCCTTTGTTACGCCTCGCATTTATTGGAGTTTTTATTTTCGTTTATAGCTTGTGGTTAAATGTTATTCTGACAGTTTGTTTTCATGCAATATTGTTAGTCGAATTAATATTTAAAGTTTGCACAGCCAGTGGCGCGTGCAAAGGGTTTTGATCCTTTGTTACGCCTCCCATTTATAATAATTTTTTTATTATGGTTTTAAATTATTTCATTTAATTTAAATACGATATAAAACACGCAAAAACTGAGTTACGAATATTAAATACAGGAGAGAACAAGTAATTCCCAGTTTCTGTAAAAATTTTATTTATACAAATCTGAAAAGAAATTGCGCGCGCGCGTGTGTGTATTCTTGAACTGAATGTTATAGATCGCGATCGCGAAATATGTACAATAATAACCACAAAAAGGTTTGCGATCTAAATTTCAATATTTGCTCAATATGTTTAGGTTGAGTCGTAAAGATATCAAACTGGTAAGTGCTCTTGGACGTTTCATTAAAAGAAACACACGAACAATGGTGTGCGTTGTATATCTTTCAAATAGAGCAATAGTTTGTTTACATTTTCGATCTAACACAAAGCTTCAATAGTACTGCATTCTCGCCCTCACCACTTCCTTTTGAACAAATATAGGGAAATTTCATGATATATTTGGAAAAAGCGATATATTGGGTCTGGGAAAAAGTTGGTGGCGTTTTTTCAGTAAAATTCAACTGGTCCCCGCATGGCGCGTGGACGAATTCATTTAAACCGAATATGCTCCATTATTATCGACAATGTTTCGCCATTTTTTTGGTAGATCCATGATCCCATCGGTGAAAAACTTCTGTGGTTTCTGGTCGAAAAACTGAATCAAGTAGTTTTCACAGGCTTCTTTTGAAACCAACTTAATTCCATTGAGAGAGTTCTGCAGAGATCGAAACAGATGATAGTCAGAGGGTGCTATATCCGGACTGTAAGGTGGGTGCATCAAAACTTCCCAACCAAACTCTCTCAATTTTTGACGGGTCATCAAAGAAGTGTGTGGTCGGGCGTTGTCATGATGGAAGACAACACCTTTCCTATTAATCAATTCGGGCCGTTTTCTTTCAATCGCCTGGCGTAATCTCTCTAGTTGTGCACAGTAGAGTTGAGAATCAATCGTCTGACCAGTTGGAAGTAGCTCGTAGTGGACGATTCCCCTCCAGTCCCACCATACACACAGCATCACTTTTTTTGGCGTCAATGTTGGCTTAGCGAACGCTTGTGACGGCTCACCATCCTTTATCCACGATCTTTTACGCTTCCGATTATCGTACGTAATCCATTTTTCATCTCCGGTTATTAAACGTTTCAGAAACGGCTCGATTTCATTCCGTTTCAGCAGCGCATCGCAGATGTTAATTCGGTCCATCATGTTTTTCACGCTCAACTCATGAGGAACCCATACGTCAAGCTTTTTTTTGTAACCAGCTTTGTGTAAATGGTTCAAAACAGTTTTGTGGTCAATGCCTAGCTCCATGCCAATATCGACACTGCTGATATGCTTATCTTGTTGGACTTTTTCAAGAATTTCATCAGATTTTTCAGTGATTGGACGACCGGAGCGTGACTCATCTTTCACATTGAAATTTCCAGAACGAAAGCGAGCGAACCATTTCCGCGCAACAGATTTCGATAAAGTACCTTCACCGTACACAGCACAAATTTTATCACAAGCCTGCGCAGCGTTCTTCCCCTTATCATAATAATATTGCAGAATATAGCGAAATTTCTCATTATTCTTCTCCATTTTCAAGTGCGAATAACTACGTGTTTCTACGCTCAAACTAACGTTCGGAAGGTCATCTAAAAAACGAGCCCTCGGTGGTGTCGCTGTGACTTGTTGTTCTTTAGTTATCGGCAACCAATGCCATCTATCGGGAAAAACGCCACGAACTTTTTCCCAGACCCAATATTTTTTGTATTAATCTATTTATACATTTCTTTTTTGCTTTTGCATTCATTCAAATTTAGAAGCATTGTTATGTTAGTTGATATTGAATCACTACTGTTCATGTTAAAGTCTTGTATATACATATCTTAATATTATTTCTTCTCTTTTATTCAGAATACAGAGTGAGCAACAATGATTGACCTGATCTTTTACTGCTTTCCGCACGCCCCATATCAGTACTAACTTCCTTTTTCTATCTGAAGTTAGCAGTTTAGTAATTTCTAGTGAATTTTCCTACTCTATGTTTATGTCATTAACTTTTCATTGATGTGCAGTGTACAGAACAAAGTATTTCTTTAATATATATATATATATATATATATATATATATATATATATATATATATATATATATATACTTCTGTCGCGACTGGTGGCATTTCTGGAAAAAAATGGTGTCCTGGCCGAGAATCAATTTGGTTTTCGTGCTGGTAGATCGACGATAGATGCCATCCTGGTCATATTAAATTTTATTTGGGATACTTTTGAAGATGAAGAAGTTGCCATGGTATTGGCGTGTGACTTGTCTAGGGCCTTCGACTGTGTGCAGAGTGACATGCTTTTGCGGAAGTTGGAATGTTATGGCATTCGTGGTCAGGTGTCGAGGTTGTTGCGTTCCTATTTTGAAGGGCGAGGGCAGGTTGTTCACTTTAAAGGCGTAACGAGTGAACTAAAGACCACCAGATATGGAGTGGCTCAAGGATCTCTTTTGGGTCCTCTTCCGTTTTGCCTGTACGTCAATGACCTTCCGCAACATGTCACGCAAATGGTTGTGCGATACGCTGATGACACAACGTTTCTATGTAGAGGGAAGAGCGATCAGCAACTTGGAGAAGGGGTTCACGAAACGCTGTCGGAGGCCATGGCATGGTTTTCGGCAAACAAGCTGGTCCTGAATGAAGCCAAAACTGTCAAACTGGCATTCACTTCCAAAAGGAAAGAAACTCCCGCGAATGCAGGGTCAGTGAAAATATTGGGAATAAATTTAGATACCAGACTAACCTGGAAGGATGAAGTGGACGCCCTCTCGAAAAAACTCTCTTGTGCAATATATGCTGTGCGGAGAATCAGAGCCATTACAAATAAGGAAACTGCAAAAACAGCTTATCACGCACTTTTTCACTCGCGGATGGCATACAGTGTGCAACTATGGGGCGATTCAGTGCATGCAAATGACATTTTTAATTTACAAAAGAAGGCATTACGAATAATAGAACAAGTTAATATAACGGCACATTGTAGACCTATATTCATAAAAAATAAAATAATGACGTTGGCCTCCACATACATATACAAGCAATTGCTGCGCGCTAAACGAGAGCTACTAACCCAGAAAAGGAAAGGAGAGGGAAGAGCAATACAACTGAGATCCAGACAACAAATACTTCTTCCCAACCATAGGCTACGTACTACTGCTGCCCAACACAAACATTTGGATTTGTTTAACAGGTTGCCATTATCGTGGACTGAAAAACCCATTTTGAAATTCAGAAATGACATAAAAACATTTCTTTTAAAAGACGGATTCTACACAGTAACGGAGTTCCAAGAGCAGATTAAATCAATCAAATATTAAACTGCATGTTCTGCTTTGTGCACACATATGTTTATACCACACTTACACACAGTACATATACACGTACATACACACACAGACCATCATAGACAATGACGTTACCTCTTTATCTGTATTATAATAGATGGCTATATATATATATATATATATATATATATATATATATATATATAAAGCTTTATTTTATATATGTATTAAAGTGTATGCATATATATATATATATATATATATATTTATATATATATATATATATATATATATATATGTGCATACACTTTAATACATACCAAATGTATTTTTATTAATATTACAGTTTAAAGTAATTTGCACAGTAGTATTTGCTGTTTACATAGTAGCTAGCATATTTTTATTATAATTATTAGAATTTCGTGAGACACTGTCTAATTTCACTTTTAAGAGGAAGTAAATATTGAGGTGATATGTATGGAAAGAAGTGTAGGATCAGGTCACTCATTGTTGCTCACACGTTATAGCTTATATCAATGTATATTTTATATTTCTTTATTTCTAGGAAATAATTCATTTATTAGTTTATCGTTTTTTTGTATATTTCGCATAGTTGCAAATGTATAATTATTTCTAAAATTCTTTTATTTTAAAATTCACACCTACATTTTATTACAAGTTTAGAATATGCATTGTAAATCTTGTATCGTAATTCTCTGTTTTTATATGCAATAGTTTTGTACGCTGTTAAGTATAGTTGTCAGAATACATATGTAGTTCCCGGCTTTTTCCAGATTATTAAAATTAATTATTAACTTTAAGTGCATATGGTCATAAAACAACTCAAATATGGAAGCGGCCGGATTATTCCATCGATTACTTAGGTATTTGTATCATCACTTTATATCATAATTCAGGAAATCGCTTTAAGTGCTTTAATTGTAACCAATTGTAAAAAATAAATGCTTTTAAAGAAAATAATAAAATGGAACGGAAATTTCAGCCTCGAAGCACTATTTGCAACGGTTTACGAGATACAGCGCTTTAAAGTTTTTCTCTGTGCGTTCACCTGCGTTGGCGTAAATTTACCTGTTTCACATGGCATTAAGGCACTGTGACGTCGAAATGAAATACGTCGTACAGCGGTGGTGATTGCAAATTCTTTACGCCGGCAATGTACACTAAAAGAGAATAACAAAGAGAAAGAAATTTCAGCCGCGATGCGCTATCCGCAGCGGCTCACGAGATACAGCGCTTTAAACTTTTTCTCTGTGCGTTCACCTGCGTTGGTGTAAATTTGCTTATTTAACACATGTCATTAAGGCATTGTAACATCGAAATGAAGTGCGTCGTACAGCGGCTGCGATTGCAAATTTTACACGCCGTTAATGTACACTAAAAGAGAATAACAAAAAGAAAAGAAAGTTTCGGCCGCGAAGCGTCATCTACAACGGTTTACGAGATACAGCGCTTTAAAGTTTTTGTCTGCACGTACAGCGTAAAAGAGAATAACAAAAAGAAAAAACAATTTCAGCCGCGATGCGCTGTCTGCAGTGGTTCACGAGATACAGCGCTTTAAAATTTTTGTCTGTGCGTTCACCTGTGTTGGTGTAAATTTGCTTATTTAACACATGCCATTAAACGTCGAAATAAAGCGTATCTGCAGCGGTTTTCGAGATACAGCATTTTAAAGTTTTTGTCTGCACGTTCACCTGTGTTGTCGTAAATTTGCTTGTTTGACATATGGCATTAGGGCACTGCAACGTCGAAACGAAGTGCATCGTACGGCGGTGGCGATTACAAATTTTATACGCCGGCAATGTACATGTAGAGAATAGCGAAAAAAAAGGAAAATTGCAGCCGCTAGACACTATCTGCAACGGTTTACGAGATACAGCGCTTTAAAGTTCTTGTCTGCGCGTTCACCTATATTGGCGTAAATTTGTTTGTAACACATGGCATTAAGGCACTGTAACGTCAAAATGAAGGGCGTCGTACAGCGGCGGCGATTGTAAATTTTATACGCCGTCGATATACACTAAAAGGGAATTACAAAGAGAAAATAAAATTTCAGCCTCGAGGCGTTATTTGCAGTGGTTTGTGAGATATATCGCTTTAAGTTTTTGTCTGCGCGTTCACCTGTGTTTGCGTAAATTTGTTTGTAACACATGGTATTAAGTCACTGTAACGTCGAAACAGCGCTCCTATTGATAGGAGCTCGCGAATGTCCCGATTGGAGCAGCCGTTCGGCCGCAGCGTTCACTTGAATTTTCGCAAAAATGCGTTTTTTTCCCGAGCCATTCTGAAATGGACGGTCAAAAGTGATAAAAATTTTCGATCTTGAATTTCGAGCCAAAAACTGCTCAGGGGTGTTCGGACATGCTCTAGAAGGCTGTGCGTATGATTTTCCTCTGAGATATCGCCAAGTAGGAATATTTTCTTAATTAGGACATTAAAATACATAAGATGAGACCATCGAATCGACGAAAATCAACATTTTATTTTTTAATTTTCTCCGATTAGAGTTTTCAACGGATATCTCGAGAACCGAAAGAGCTAGCGCATTTCTGTTACGTTTTTCGTAATCAGCCGGTCCGAATGCATAGAGTTGAGGCATCAAAACGTCGAAAATCAACACTTCGTCTTCTTTGGGTTTTTAAACTACATCGATCGCCCGAGAAGGTTAAAAAATAGAAAAGTTTACTAAACTCCATAATTTCTGCATTTTTCATCCGATCGTCGCGTACTTTGCGCCAAATTAAAGTGCTCGTCGAGACGAATAAGAGTAGCTGAAAAACGCCCCGATTGAAGCCATTCTGGTGTTCCGGATATAGTTAAGAAATCTCGACGAAGTTATTTTATAATTCGAAATTATACATTCGAAATAATCAAAAGTGTTTAAATTGAATATAAATTTTTTACATGGCTTGTATCGCCCAGTTTTTAATTCTGGGGATTCTTTCTTTATATCCTACTATCGTTTTTTCGTATTTGTCATTTGATTTAACATTGTTAAAGTATTTGATCAATGAAAACTCCTAATTTCCTGCTTATTATATAGCTATAATTAAGGCAGAAATAAAATGAAAACTCATGTCCTATCGGTGAAGAATCAAACCACCTTCTTCTGCTTACCGGGCAGATGCTCTACCATCGAGCTACTAAGGACTGTGAGATTCGATTCTTTTGCTTTCAACAATGTCTGTACGCTAATATCTATCTTCGTATAAAGTTCTATATACGAGGGTGGTCCCATAAGTATCCGGCCTGACCTAGAGATGGCGGTAGTTTGAAAAATATCAATGTATTAGAAAGTACACAATCTATAAAGCATTTGTTTCAAGTTTGAAAACTGTCAACGGCGAGTATTATGCGCACTTATTGCAACATTTGAGCGAAGAAATCGAGCAAAAACGGCTGCATTTGTCTAAGAAGAAAGTGTTGTTTTATCAAGCTCACGAGCTCACAAATCCGTTATCGCAATAGCCAAAATTAATGAATTAAAGTTTGAATTGCTACCTCATGTACACTATTCGCCACTCTCGGATTATTTTCTGTTCCCAAGCTTGAAAAAATGGCTCAGTGGTCAAAGATTTTCCAAAGATAATGAAGTGATGTCGGTAGTTAATGGCTATTTTGAGGAGGAAGACAATTCTTATTATATAAAGGCGATCGAATTTATTGAACATCGCTGGGAAAAGTGTATAGAGCTGAAAGAAGATTATATTGAAAAATAAATATATTTCTTTCCAAAATTTTTGTGTTTTCTTTGTTGGAACCATCCTCGTAGTATAATATATTACGTACATTTGTAATTATATTTATTTTTCTGGTTTATCAATAAATACTTTATTAATTATTTTTATTATATTACACCTTCTCAACTTACTGAAAAACGAATTACAGCTACCAATTGTTGGCTATTTACTCAATTCTTATTTCAAGCTTAGGATTCGCGTAAATAAGTTGATGCGTCCTATCCAAACATTTTTAAAGTATTTGATCAAGGCGATCAAGGCGATCGCTCTCCATTTTATCTTAATTGAGTTCGTTTGGACTCAGCATGTTTTTATCTCTTTTTAGGCGTCCATATGCGTTTTACAATACGTATATCCCCATTGAATACGTTGCTTAATCCGGAGTTCTTCAAGGTTTGCATCTCGGCATTTATTATGTTTACTAATGATATTGCAGACTTTATAACCTCTGAGCCATTACTTTTTGCTGATGACTTAAAATACTTCACGGTAGTATTTGACCTAGAAATTTGCAACTTACAACAAGACAACATGGAAAGTATTTTTCGATGATGTGGACTAAACAACAAGCGGTTTAACGCCGGGTAGTGCAAATCCATAGCTTGCTCTGGATCAGCTTTTATAATATTCAATTATATTTTTTAGTCTTAATCAGGAAAGTTTAGAATGAGTTTGTTCAGTCAAGGACCTAATGGTTTTGTGTGATGCTAAACTTAGCTTTAGATAATATATAGACGGCATAGTTACCACTATTAGAACGGCACTTGTATAGGAGGGTAACCGTTTATATTTCGAGAATTGGCAACACTGTTAGTGTTGCCTCCGATCCGAAGATTTTTTGACAATATATTTACCTTGACAGTTTTATTATCATTTTTCATAACTTTCGGTGTGGACTACCTCAATAAGAATGCATCGACAAGCTGAATTTTTTATATGGTGATGAAACACTATTGAAAACTACAGCATATCGTTAGTATAGTGAAGTCAAACATTGACGGCGTTCTTTGGATAATGAATTTCGTGAAGGTCGTCCCACAAATGGTGTTGTGTCGGAAAACATTAATGTTGTGTCTGAATTGTTAATACAAGACCGTCATGTGACATACCGTGAGATCGAAGCATCTCTAGGTATTAATAACACCAGCGTGCATAAGATCCTGCATGAACACTTAGCCGTTAAAAAGCTATGTTTACGTTGGATACTGCATAATTTGACAACCACTCAAAAAAGGACTTGCGTCGATTGGTGCCAAGAAATGCACAAAAAATACAATGGCGGTGCTTCAAAGAACATTTATAAAGTCGTTATAGGTGATGAATCTTGGATCTATACGTATGAGACCGATAGTAAATAGTAGTCGACTGTGTGGGTATTTCGAGATGAGCCAAAACCAGCAAATATTGTTCGCGCTCGAAACACATTCACACGAATGGTCGCCTGTTTTTTCGGAAAAACCGGTTGCGTTGCAACCGTGCCTTTAAAGAGTTATAGAACGGTCAATTCTGAATGGTACACAGCTATTTGTTTGCCAATAATTTTTGAAGAAATAAGGAAAACAGACCGCAAACGACAGATCATTCAGGTCGGTTCAAACAATTGAATATTTGACGTGATCAACGGTTTTCTACGCCGGAAGAAGCAGTTGAAGCATTCAAAACTCATATTTAGGAGCTACCGCCTTCACAGTGCTTTTCGGATTGGTTTAAACGAATGCAAAAGTGCATCGATTTTCAAGGAGAAAATTTCGAAAAGCAATGAAACTATTTTCGATAATAAAAAAATTTTTTTTTGTTTTTCTATTCCCGAAATGTAAACGGCTACCCTCGTATATAGATGGCATAGTTACCACTATTAGAACGGCACTTTGATTTATAACACGTAATTGTAAAATCGTTGTTTTTTTTGTGCAGTACAATAATAATAATTATTATCATTATTATAATTACAATTTTCACATTTAAGGGTAAATGATGTTTCTATGTGGCTAATTGCAACGGTGTAGAGATTTCTCATACCTTTAGTTGTTTGAATACCTTTAGTTGAAGAAACGATTTAAAACGGGTAATTTCGGGGGAACGTGAAACCAAAAAAATTTGATTTTTTGACAAAAAATTGATAATAATAGACAAACAATGAGAGGACACATAAAATAATTGGCAACTGCCTGGTTCTCGATGTTCAGAATGAATACATCAACTAAATGCTTTAATACAGGAACATAATATTCTTCATTTACAGTTGTACAACTTGGAAACGATTCTTTCTGGATAATTCCCCGGAAATCGTAAAAAAAGCATTGTTGCGATCTTTGCTTTTTTAAATGAGATTATTCGCTTTTCTTTATTTGGCGGCCGCATTCATGGTCGCATGAAATGCAGTAGATAACGTGTCTCTGTGGGTGCTACGCAGAATTTCAATGTATGTATTTACCTGGTTAAGCGGGGTTCTGATCAGGTTATTGTCCTTGTTGTTCGTTGAAGGTACAGATACAATCCTCAAAACAAAAAAGTAGAAAAACATACGCGAGATTCTGATGCTGCAAGACAAGAACCCCCTTTGGGAAAAATAAGTTGGAGAGATAATTATGAAGCTTTACACAGATAAAGGTACATAAAGCTGTGAGAGTCAACAGTGTATATGAGGTAGATCTGATGTCATGAGGGCAGATTATATTAGCTAAGTGATCCAAAGCTTTTTTAAGTAAGAATGTAAAAGCTGTCCAAACAGGATCAATTAAAGTGGTTATAAATACATATAGACAATGTAAATACATGACCATATATGGGAAAACTATGAATAATAATGCCTCTAAAGGAACGTTTCGAGCCAAAGAAAGAGTAATTGGAAGATAAAGGAGATTCTAGTATACAAATATGCCTCGAGCGATGGAAATTTCTTACGCTAAACTAATATCTAGGGTGGTCAATACAACTGGGTAAAAATACCATGTAGCAAAGAAAATATGAGCCACATAACTGGCACAAGGATAATATAATTAACACAGGATTATACAGTACATTGACTGGAAGAGGTTTGATAATAGCACGTACCTGTGATAATAATAAATCACTGAAAAGTGTACGTTACTGGCATATTGACAAAATATAAGATGGATATAAACTTGTTAAATAGGATCACATTTATTCTAGGTAGCTAATAGTATATAAGGTTTTAAACTGTGTATAAATACCTGAACAAGAGTGAGATTTTTTTTATCTTCGAAAAGATAAAACGGTAACAGGCAAATACTATGCATCCCTTTTAGATCAACTCCGCGATTCAATGTAAAACTCTGAAAATTGTTTTTTCTTTAGGATCACGTATTCACACTTCGACTGGTTCAATGGCAAAATCTCATCAACTACATTTCGTCCTGCTTCCCCATCTAGGTTATTCGCAAGGTTAGGCCGTCTCTGACTTTTTCTTAACTTAAAAGTATGATTCAGTGGCAAGAGATTTGTGTTGAATGAGAAAGTTATCACTGAAATTTACGTATAATTCGAACGATTCGATAAAACCAATAAATCTATGTAATCTTATCTAGGTTTTACTATCTGCTAATACGCTCTTGATCCACATTTGTATACAGTATCTGTCAATTAGAGCCATCTTTCGAGTTTGGTAGTTTTTCAAATATTATTCGGCTTTAATAGCTGCACCAATTCTATCTGTCATACTGAAAATACAAGTATTTACCACTTCTTGCAGTTTTGCATTCTCTTGCTAATGTTTGTGAATATGATCTTCTTGTACTGTTGTTATTAAGTTCGGAGCTGAGTACGTAAACTTTTTTAATATGCTCCATACATTTTCGATCGGATATAAATCGGATCAGGGTAAAAGAAGTATGTTATGTATGAAGTATGTTGTATGGCACGGTTTTCCACCCAGTTTCAACCTTTTTGTATTGCATTTGATTCATTGTGCTCTACATAAAATACGGAAATCCGGTGTCATTCGCCGTTATGCACGATCAGATCATGTCTATACATGTATATCAAGGTGTTTTTTAAACTGCATGAGAACTAACGATATCGATAACTATTGTTTGACAGCTGGCAATGTCAAACTGTGTTGACATGTCTCTTCAGTAAGGTTTGGTAAGTCATCATAAATCGTTTAACGCCAGAATAACGTGGAAATTTACTTTGAAAAAATAAATCTGTTCGTAAAGTTCATAGAGCACTTCGTCCATTTTACGGTCAACATAATCGGTCTAGTGAGCAAGCAATTCGTGCAGTTATTGATCGTTTTTGCACTAATTTTACTCTTCTCGATTCAAAACCATCAACAAGACAAAGAAATGTGCGTACCGAAGAGAATATTGCTGCTGTAGCGCGAAGTATCGAAGAAGACGCCGAAGTGTTGATGCTTCTCAACTTGTTGGCCTTTGTCCTTCGACTACGTGGAAAATTTTACGCAAGGATCTTGGCTTATGTGCTTATAAAATACAGCTCGTGCAAGAATTGAAGCCAAACGACCATCGTTTGCGTCGCATTTTTGCTGATTGGGCTCATTTGAAACTGGCTGAAAATGCGCTTTTTTACCAAAGAATTGTGTTTAGTGATGAAGATCATTTCTGGTTAAATGGCTACGTCAATAAGCAAAATTGCCGTATTTAGAGCGAAAACGAATCACCATTACATCCATTAAAATTGATTGTTTGGTGCGGTTTAAACGCTGGCGGCATTATCGCTCTTTATTTCTTTCGAAATGAGGAAGCAGCTGCTGTTATGGTGAATGGAGAGCTCTATCAAGCCATGCTGACTGAATTTTTGTTTCCAAAAATTAATCAGCTAAACATTGACGACATTTGGTTCCAACAAAGCGCCGCAACTTGCTACACAGCGCGCTTAACAATCGATTTATTGAAAAATCAATTTGGTGACAACTTTATTATCAGAAGTGCTCCTGTTCACTGGCCCCCTCGTTCGTGCGATGTAACGCCTCTGGATTATTTTTTATGGGGCTATGTTAAGTTATTGGTTTATGCCGACAAACCAGCAACTCTTGAAGCATTGGAAGCCAATATTCAAGCCACCATTGACGCCATACGGCCAGATTTATTGGAAAAAGTAGTGAAAAATTGGACTGATTAAATGGACTATGTAACTCGTAGCTAGTATTATCATTTTAAGTTCTCAAGTTCTTAAAAAAACACCCTCTATATATATATATATATATATATATACGTTTTTTGGATCTCCGTCTAACACTCCCCGCCATTGCTTTAAGTCAAATGATTGTTACAAAGAGAATGCGATATATAAAAATGAAATTTATTATAAAAAATGATACTTCCATGAAATGACGTATTAATGATAAAATTTGTAGTCATTTACCTTTTCCAATCTTCGACTGTAAAATTGCTGTGAATTTTTCTCATTGTAGGCATTCTTCGTTTTTGGTGTCAACCTAAGCCTCTTGGCTAGTCTATGACGTTTGATTCTGGCAGCGTACAATTATGATCGCACCGTGCATTCAGATGTTTATATTATGCACCTTTAATTTATCTAGCAGCTCTCTACGAGAAGATTGTCTATTGTCGAGTGGTGTTTTTGTTATTAGCTGGTCGCCGCTCTGGATAATTTTACGGACATCATGGTAGTGATTGTGACCGCTCGATGTTGACGAAATATTTTCTTAAATTAATGCGGTTATTCGGTCGACTGTCGCCGATAAACTTTTTACATTATTACAATTTGTCAATTCGAATAAATGCTTGTTTTTTAGTTTCAATTTTTTTTAGTCCCTATTTTAATTCTATCAACGCTGTTAATATCTTTCACCTTTACTATTCTGAATAACTTACGAAACTAACACGTACAAATTTCAACTAAAATTTGATTATTCGTAGTGCTTTTACATATTTCATTATCTGTGTTTAGACCCTAATACCAGGTACTTCACTCGCAATCGATAATAAGCGATATCCTTATTAATATAATGCTTGTTTCTTCTAAGAATAGACCTTCATTGAACAGCTTAGTTTGTAACAATTAAGTAACACTATAAAGAGGAGCAAGAGTGGCGGAAATTTCTTTTAGAATGTGTACCACTAACTTATAAGACGTTTGATGTATCATCGAACGTTACTTTCAGATCCTTCGTATTCTTATTTTTATTTGCCTCGTCCGTATCGCTCCCCGTTGTACGTATTGTTCCAATAGACTTGACGGCGCGTTGTGGTGCTTATTTTGAAATACGGATTACATTTGCAGCAATGTGGATCAGTATCGCTGTTTCAGGTGCAGGCGTCTGAAGCCTGCGCGTTATAGATTTTCCACACTGGAAATGCCTCGCTTTCAGTTTTCCAGTTCGCACATGTGAAACGGTAGCGCTTGTGATGTTCATATCGGGTCCGTTTAACACGCGATCGTCATCACCTTTTTTTTATACAACTGCACATATATCTCCGGTTCGAAGTGATTTTCCCGGTAAAAATCCAACAATTCAACACATCTGTTAGGGGTACAAATTTACGCTGATGCTGACGGTAAGTAGGTTAAAATCACGTCGTGAGTTTTATTGTGAGAAAAATTGCTATGTTTTATCGATTTATAATGTGGATATTAAATAGGCTCTTCATTGAGAATCTGTTAACAGGATGATAGCGTAATAAACAGGGGTTTTATTGGTACTGTTTCGTTTCACGGCTTTTATATAAATACATAAATTCGTAAAAGATATTCATACATGTGTGTATATTTATGCATATTTGAATGAGAAAAAATATTATAATACAACGATATTTTTATTTAGCAATTATTTTTTTAATATTTTGTACGTGTATATAGCAACACCATAATGTGAATTTGAAAGTTTATATTTTGTAACATATATATAGTCTTGTTTGTTAAAGTCAAGCTTTCTAGAGTAACTGAGTTATTTCTGAACCTCTCTATGTGCAGTCTATGAGATAATAATTAGTTTAGTGTGATTAATTGAGCATTCAAAAATCATAATTGATTTACTGCACACTCATTTACATGTCGAGGAAGACCCCAACGTATTGTCCCCGTTAAATTTTAACTTAATTACACAAGTTTTTCATACGAGGGGTTATCAACGAAGATTGGTAATTCTAATTTTAAGCAACGGTGCTTTCAACACGTTTTATGGATAGCACTTTTGGAATCAAATTATTTTTAACGTTATTTTAAAAGATTATGAAAAATGCTCGAACAGGTTAAGCTTTAAACTGAATGTACCATCTTTTAAGTAAATATTTGGACGTACAGGATGATTCATGTATTTGCAGTAGTTGATTGGTGAGTTTCGTTAATGGATCACCCTGTATGTTTTTATATTTTTTTAATTCTACAGAATAATAAATATAATAATTTTTAAGTAGTTTAATAAAAATGATAAAGTAGGTAGTCTTAAAACACAAAATATTTTTCTATTTCTACACAGCTCCTTGTATCAGCGTATTAAGTATTCAAAATGTTCTCCATTGATTTCTTGACAAAAGCCTAGTCTACAGTAAAAGACAAAATTTAAACAAGAAAAACAAAATATTCTCAATTGATTTATTAGTAAGAATATACGATGCTTATCGCTGTTTCTCTTCCAAAGTTTTTTGCACCGAAACACAAACATTCTAAGCATCTACAATAATAAAGAGACGTCATTAGCCTGTGTTTGAGATCATCAGTGTTATCTGACTTTGTTACATACACTTTACTCTAAAGATAGTCTCATAAAAAGAAATCTAAAATTTTAAGGTCTGTCGATCTAGATGGTTACTCAATGATACCTTTTCGTCCAATTCATCTAACGGGTCTTCTAATACAGACTTCCGAACTTTGACAGTTGACAGCGGCCTTATTGTTGAAGCTACATCTATCGAATTGGCTGTCATTTATTCAGTCTGTTTTGCCAAATCATCATGGACGGATACAGCGTTCAACAACACATGCAAATGATAAAATGTTTTATCGAAATGGGTGTTTTGTTCGGGGAACGTTCCGCGCACGCCGCCCATTTTACGGACGCCATAATCATCCTCCTGAGAGGACTATTCGCAGTGTGGTGGATAAAGTTGAGTCCACTGGTTCAGTAAACAATGAACACGTACGACGAAGAAACGCAAAATTTGCCGAAAACATCGCCGCTGTCCGTGAGAGTGTGCAGGAGAATCCGAGGCAGTCGGTTTCGCGTCGCTCATCTTTTAATTTATGAATTCCATCCCTGAAGAGACAGTCTGGACGACTCGAAATATGTTTCCACGTCTGCTATTACCTTTTCGTTCGATGAAAATCGTTTTCCACGCATAACTTTTTTGAGATGTGAGAATAGCTAGAAGTCAGAGGGAACTAAATCTGGTGAATATGGTGGATGTTGCAATGATGAAAAATTATTTTTTTCTTCTGTAAATCAGGTCCTTTCTCACGAATTTTTACATCTAGTTAGTCCAAAAGGTTACAATAATAATCTGAGTTTATTGTTTTACCAGTTCGGAGGTAATCCACGAACAAAATTCCTTTCGCATCCCAAAAAAACTGATGCACCATCTTGGCCGACTTCTGGACCATAACTCACTTCGAAGCCGAAATACAGAGTTCACACCACTCCTTAGCCGCTTCTTTTGATTGAGGATCATGGTGGCAGACTCAAGTCTCATCTTTAGTGATGAAACGACGCACAAAATCATTTTTATTCTTTCTAAAATGCTTCAAATATTGCTTAGAAAGTCACACGCGAATGCGTTTTTACTCCATTGTTAACGAACGCGGTATTCATTTCTGATATCCAAAACTTCAGATAAAATATTGCTTGCACTGCCTAATGAGATGCTCAGGGCTAAATCTCTCTCAGTTAATCGACGATCTTCAAATACTATATCCTGTACTTCTTCTACGATTTTTGATGTGAATGTACTTTTGGGCGCCCTTCACGTAGATCGACTTCGAGACTTGCGCGAGCACGTTTAAATTCAGCAACTCATCTCTCTACTGTTCTAATTGAAGGTGAAAAGTCCTTATACACTTTTAACAATCATTTATGCATTTATTTTGGTGCTTCACCTTCCAAAAATAAGAATTTTATCCCTGCATGATATTCAATTTTTTCCATCGCGAAAAATACTGTGACACGTCAACTTTGAACACCTGTAAATAACGGAATGAGAAAATATAAAATGACAAAACTTCACATGTGTTCATAAAAAAGTAGTATAATTTTTACAAAAGTAAAACGACGTATCTAATGGCGCTATCTCTTATCGAACGATAAAACTTATTGAACAACTTGATAATTTAGCTGAGGATCTGAAGATAAGACTGAAAGAAAATAACGAAATGAAAGATCAACTTGAAGGAGAAAATATATGACAGGCTAAAGTATAAAGATAGCAGCATACATAATGAAGAGAAAACTGACTAAAATGGTCAAGAAGACAACGCAGTAGATTCAAATGTGGCCAAGGAACAGAAGATGAATAAAAATGAAGGAGGAATGCTCTGGAGGAAGATGCAAGAACGACGGCAGTAATGTGCTGAAAGTCAAGATGTAATGATAAATGCGGCCCTGGAACAAAAGAAGACGAACAAAAAGAAGGAAGGATTCTCTGAAGGAGGATGCAAGAGCGGCGGCAGTAATATGCTAAAAGTCAAGATGTAATAATACGAGAAAATAGAAGAAAATGACAAAAAGATAAGGTAATCAGGGTCTACAACAGACTCAAAAAAAGAATATCAGAATTAATCCATCTGAAAATGGATTCACCTTGGCGCTTGCTATGATTGACAAGGATTGAACAGCTTGATAATGACGATGATTGAAATCCTTACAACGCATTGAAGTTAGAAGACATTACACTGACAATTAGTAAATTTTTTTTTGTTCTTTCTTTCTATATTAGCTAAGTTAAAAGTGTATTGCATTTACATAACGAAGTATTCAATGCATTTAATTTGTATATGAGAGTGATTAAAAGATTATTTCTATTAGATTATTGGATAAATAACCTATTTTGTCGGTATGATTGTTAAGGTTAAAAATGTGCAACAAAATTAAAGCACGTTGTGACTTTCCCTACAAAATCAAAAAAAAAATAGCGAAGAATGGAATTTAAAAAAATTAGTTTTGTACTTTATGCTTTCATTAAAAAAGATCACGTTATATTTTGCGTGACATGGGACTATATTTATGTAAATTGCCTTCACAATTTCAGCTGGTGTTTCCTATATATCTTACTATTTTAATCTGATAAAACATAAACACGAGCGTTAGTTAAAAAGCTCGTCGCGATTGTATTTTAACAGAGCTTTATTACTCTCAGGTTTCAACTTTAATGAAATTGAGATATAAATAATAATTGAGAAATATAAAATGATAGTTTTCTAATTCTAATGACAATTGGTATTTTAATAATAAATATCATACTGGTTATATCCTTTTTGATTTTTTCTCTTCTATAGAGAGACCTAGAGGTTACTGACAGAGCTGCTAGTCTTATGTAATCTTGGCAGTGTTCTATATAAATCTTTAAACTAAATCTTTCCGTATGCAATTATCTTAACCTTCTCCGAGCTTTATTGTTTTTAATCTTTATTTAAATAGTTTTTTTTTTCATATATTGGAAGTGCGTGGTAGAATTTAAACATGATTGTCCATCGATTCAAGAAGATAAGCATTTTGGAAAGCTAAAATAAATCATAACCGATGATATAGTAAAAGCTCACAATGTAGTGCTAGATGACCGTATCAAAGTGTGGAAAGGCGGAGAGTGTGCGAGTTTATGAATAAATTCTTAAATGACATTTGCCAAAGCCTCCTCATGAATCTATTGTTTTTCCTCAATTATTCTCTGTCGTAACTCGTTCAGATGATCCAATAGTCTAGTATAAACCACAGATTTTAAATGACATCAAAATTGAATGCATTTAAATCGGGACACCGTGCTGCCTCTTAATGTGGCCTCTATGTAATCCACCGCTTTGGGTATATATCGTTCAAAAAACTGAATTGTCCTGCAGATGGATCTGTCTTCGCCTTTTTTGGACCTAATTCTCTCCGTTTGGTCCATGGTTTTGATTGTTCGTTTGTCTCAAGTGTGAAGTGATGGACTCATATTTCATTCATGATTTTGAATCGGCTTTACTGTTGTGAAACTTCACCAAACACTCGACTCATGGACCCTCATGTCGCTGTTTTTGTCCAATTGTGAGTAATCGCGTCACCCATCGTGCATACAGTTTTCTTATGCCCAAATTTTCGGTCAGCTAGCGATGTGTAGCACTTTTTAATAAGCTTACCTTGTCTGCTAGCTCGCGAATATTTAGCCGATGGTCATCTGATTCTATTTAGTGACTTTTTCACCATTTCTTACGTAGTCACCTCATTTGGTGGATCTCTGCTTGTACGGCCTCATTTAAACTCTTCCATGAAATATTTTACTATTGTAAACGAAGGAGCAGGCTACCCCAGAGTAGAATCTAGCCCCAATTTGATATTGGTTAGACTGAGGCCTTTCAAATGAAAGTATTGTATCACATAATAATGACCAATTTTTTGAAGCGTTCACTATTGATGGCTATTGAACAACTTAGTGACGCTAAACTTCAAATTTAAGCTTTATAAGGAAGGTACTTTCTACCATAGTCATTCTTTTCAAACAACAACAACCATCTGTACGTCAGAACGGGTACTTCTGGAATTATCCTTCTACAGTTAGTTGAGTAAGCCTACATACACTCATAATTATTCTGCAAAAGTTGTGTAAAATTAAAAGAACGGTTGAATTTATATTTCAAAGAACATATATCCAATTAGAAAACAGGAAATGACATGGATCTTGCGTTTAGATGTGGTATATTTGAACTGTCCGTTAAATGGCAGCATTGAATTTAACATTAAACAATGAAAATCAAGCGTAAGGTTTGATTCCGAATGAATTTAGTCGTTAGAACGCAGAGAGTTTGCTGCTACATCTAGTTCCACAGCCGCGTTCTGCATAAAAGATGGGAAAAAAGGAGACACGGACGATTCGGGAAAAGACATTATTTTTTCAGTCTAGTAACATTTCGTAAATATTTAGAAAAGACATTCTTTAGTCTAGCAATATGGAGTTAAAAGTTTCATTTTATGAACAAGTTTTGGAGGATAACTTTTAGTTTACTAATTATGTTGGTCTAAAGCTATCAGACCTGTCCCTAACAATTTAAGCAATTGCTCTCAAAAAATATTTTGTATTAAAACCACAATTGTAAATTAAGTGCACTTTCACCCAAAATTGTTTTATAGTCTATGAAAACTGTCTATTAAGACAAGTTATCTTTAAATAGTTGATTGTTGAGATCGCCACTTTGTGAAATTCCATTACATTAAGGAATAAATAAAGCATTCAGTAATAAATAAAACACGGTGTATAATAATAAACTTATCTATCCTACTTCTACCCCTTGTAAGCGGAATTAATTAATGCTTCTCGTTTTCCTATATAAAGGAGATTGTAGCCTGTATTGTGCTTGCTCGATAATGTCTAAATAGATGAAACTAGTCGCAGTAAATATATGATATAGTGTGAAATTTAGACAGTGTTTTATTTATTCCTTAGAGTTTTATTTATTTCACAACTTAACTTTAACCCAAAAGAACTCGCGTCAGTAAGTGTTTTGAACTTGAAAAATGAATTGACCAAGAAATCTCTCAGTGGAGGTGGTAGTACGAGTATAAAATTTATTGGATGAGGGATATTTCACATTATGTGGTTAATTTGATAGGAAGAAAGCATTACTGCGTAAGTCACATGATTGAACGATTTAACTAGAAAAGAATCTCCTTTCGAAAACCAGGGCTGAGGCGAAAACGTTGTACCAATGGAAAGGGTAAATAATCTGTTCTAAGAACAAGAAGAGTGTATTGGAACTACTAGGAATGTTACAGTACCGTCTCGAACGATTCGAAGACGTTTAACAGAAATTGAATTAAGCAGCTTAATACCGACAAAAAAATTATTATTTATTAGCAATGGACTGTTAATAATTGAAAGAAGATTTTGTTCTTAGATGACACGAGAACTGGGGTACAATCTCCTGATGGACTTGAACGTGTTTGGCAAAGGGTAGGATAGTGATTTGCGAGATACAATTTCTCTCCAAGGATTCCGCTTGGTGGTGGTTTAGTAATGTTTTGATGAGGAATCTATTTCAATGGTCGGACAGAGTTTGTTCTTGTGCGTGTGAGATCTGCGATTGCGGATTATTAATCTGAAAAATATCGTAGTTGAACCCATTTGCTCCTTATGTAACACCCAATGTCTTATTGATGTAAAATAATGCATGTTCTCTCACATGGGCAAGTTATCGACTATATGAATGCCGTTAATATTCTGTTTAAGAGAGGATCACCAAGGAATGCCGATCTAAATCTCACAGATCATCCATGGAACGTTCTAAAACCGTATATTCTCAGCTGCCGACAACAATCAACTGATAAATTCCGATTTAAATCCTAAAGAGCATCTATAGAACGTTCTGAAAGCTCCGAAGTCGAATATCCTCAGTTGCCAACCACAATCAACTGATAGATGCAGTAATTGAAGAATGAGAGAATATTCCTCAAAAATTTATTGAACATTTAATTTCGTCAAGTCGCATGAATGTCAATTGTCAAGTATCGGGTTGTTACAAATGTGATGTCCGTTTTTCCTTCAGTCTGAACTGAATCACACCTGTGTGAAGACGTTTATGTTTTGGTGAAAATTATTATTGTATTTGTAGAAAAGGGTATTTATTTTGAAGTGTGTACCTGTTCCATTTCTTGGAAAGATTAATACACCTGTCCTTGTCTCGCCTATGGAAATGCTGTCGGCAAGAGATATTCGGGCAATTTACCTCTTTCAATTTAAAAAGAGATTAAATGTAGCTGCAGCAACGCGAGAAATTAATCAGACGTTCGGTGAAACCACGTGTAATGAACGCACATTACGACGATGGTTTAAAAAATTCAGCGAGGGAAATTTTGATTTGGAAAACGAGCCTCGCGGATATGCGCGTAGCACCGTTAATGACGACGAGCTGCGTGTAGAAGTTGAAAGTAATCCGTCGACAACAGTGCGTAGCCTTGCAGAAACATTTCAAGTGTCCATTGCCACCATTAGTCGTCACCTTTCTTCGATTGGCAAAGTGAAGAAACTCGATCGATGGGTACCGCACCAATTAACGGAAGCCAATAAGCTCCGTCGATTAGAGGTGACTACTTCTTTGGCTAATCGACAGAAAGTTGAACCGTTTCTTCATCGAGTGGTAACGTGTGACGAAAAGTGAATACTTTATGATACTCGGAGACGGTCAGGACAATGGTTAGATCGAGGTGAAGCACCAAGACAGCATACACGAGCATCACTTCACACGCGAAAGATTATGGTGACTGTATGGTGGACCAGTAAGGGTATTATTCACTATTCATTTTTGCAACCTGGTGAAATCATCACGGCAGTGTCCTATTGTGCCGAACTGGAAACTATGCATGGAAAATTGAGCCGCTTGCAGCCCTCACTAGTCAATAGACATGGACCCATACTTCTTCATGATAATGCAAGACCTCATGTTGCATGACAGACAATCCAAAAACTTTCGGAATTTGGTTACGAAATTCTCCCTCACCCACATTTTTTTAAATTTTTTCCGAAGTTTAGACAATCACTTAAAAAATAGGGACTTCCCTGACCGGGAGTCTGTAATAGCAGTGTTTGAGCAATA
Organism: Dermolepida albohirtum; assembly: GCA_031893035.1. Taxonomy (NCBI): domain Eukaryota; kingdom Metazoa; phylum Arthropoda; class Insecta; order Coleoptera; family Scarabaeidae; genus Dermolepida; species Dermolepida albohirtum. The sequence goes on from JAVIWB010005861.1 coordinate 42,965, forward strand.
TGTGAGCCGTCAAAACCTAGATTTCTTTTCAAAGGGAATTTTTCAACTTCCAGGCCGTTGGCAACAAACTATTGATGTAAATGGAGACTATTTTGCAGAATAAATATTTATATTTTTTTAAATTTAGACTTTTTTTTATTCCTTACAAAATCGGACATTTCATATGTAACAACCTGATACAATCTTATAATTATGTAACTTTCTTCATATTGGTTTCCCAGTTGGAACCGCGTCTTCAACAAGTCTGGTACCAGAATTATTGAAGCTAGAACTGCGTTTTTAACAAGTCTGGTATCAGAATTATTGAAGACGCGGTTCCAACTTGGAAGCCGAGATGACCAAAGTATGGACAACGAGTGCGGAAGCCTTCAAGCTAAATTATAGTTGTATAATGCTATCTGCTTCTGGGCTTTCGGGCTGGAACCGCGGCATATGTATATCTGCAGATATTGGCAGATATACAAGTGACGCGGTTTCAGCCCGAAAGCCCAGAAGTAGATAGCATGGACCACGACCGCGGAAGTCTACGTACCAGATTATAGTTGTATAAGTTTAACAAATTGTTGCGTTAAATTTGTTCAGAAGTTTGTATTCTTAAAATACATCATGTTTCAACAGTTGTTGTTTTTCTCATTATGCACTCGATGACAATGAGGAAAAGCATCGGCAACAGTATGTAGTCTTATTTCGCTCCAGTTTCAATACTAACAAGTTGTAATAAGTGGCCGTTATGTTTTATTCTCTCAATATAGTCAAGTTCGTATAGACATTTATTCAATTTCATTTAGAGTTATTTTGCATTCTAAAGCACTTGTGACGATAATATGTAGATGTAGTTATACAAATATGTATTGTTCATACTAGAAGCGACAACTGTTTGTGTTTGAAATCGCTCGGCTTAATTGAACCGACAATTACATAATGACGTTAACATCACGAGTTCAGATGCGTCTGTTTGTGACAAATAGTATTGAAAGCCGGTGTAAATCGTGAACGCATTCGACATACATAATACAGATGTCAACTGCAAGTAATAGTCGTATGAATACGTAATGAAAACGAAGAAATGAGAGTTAATAAGGAGATGCGATTGCATGAGTGTCATCAGATTAGTTGAGAGGCGCAGTTTTGCGACATTATGCCAATTAAATTCTGCAAATGATGTAATATAAGAGCTTATGTTTGTGGTTAAGTAGTCTGAAACTAAATTGGCTGTATACAGTTCCTGTGAACAAAATAGTATTTGTTACGTTCTTGGCAAAATAAAAAAGTTATTATAGCAATGTCCAATCGGTTTTACAAGAGCATGCACCCTCTAAGTCCTTAACAAATGTTGTATGAGTGGGGTGAGAGTAATCTTTTTGCTTGGGTCCTTGTTCTTTTCTACGGAATGAAAATTTCATTGCTTTACTAACACGTTCTATGAAGGAGGATATAATAGAGAAAGAAGCGTAGTTTTTTTTTTTGGTCATCCATCTAGAGAGGCTTAAAATCTCGACTAATCCTTCAATGAAATTTGCAGCTAAGTGAATGCAGAAGCACAAAGAAAATGGCAACGTAAATGACTTACCCGAGAAAGGTTGAAAGCGATCAACAATATTGCAAGATACGGGGGCGGATAAGTAATTACTGATTCTTACGAAAGATGACAGCATTAATGAAAACTCTTACTTGTTTTTTCAACTTGGCAGTCCTTCAAAATATAACTGTCATTACGTTGTTCTGGTATGAATAATTTTTAGGCTGGTAGAATCGGATGTTTAATTTTGTTACCGTAATTCTTTTATTTGTAGAGAACAAAATATTATATTATTTGCTTTGCAAAGATACGTTTATATTTTTAAATAAAAGCTTTGTAAATCTTTAATACATTTATTAAAATAAAATAGAAATACTTAGATATAAAACACAATTTTAAAAATCCTTCCACAATTTTGAAATAAAATATTGTATATCAACGTTTATTGTTTTTAATAAACTGTGACATGCACTATATAAATATATATATATATTGTGATATTTATATATTTGAATATATAAACTTAAATCACAAGTTGGGGTGCCATATTGTTATACGTTATGTGAATAATTAAAAACTTATTCGTCATTTTTTTGATTCAAAATATATGAATAAGAAAATGATGCACCACGTTGTCGCGCCTAAATGTAATAATAATATAATTTTGAAACTATTTATCAACTTATCCACACGTTGGAAGCCAAAAATGTAATCAAATATGCTATTTAAATATATATATATATATATATATATATATACACTTGCATGCATAGAAATCGGCCCACTGTAAACTTTTGACTTAAACTATATATTTTTTCAAAATTATTCGTCAGATCAAAAAAAGAAATATGCTATTTTAACAACAATTTAATATGCTTTAATGTGAGTATAAATTTATCAAGAAGGCTTATCGTTTATAGCGTAGCAACCGGTAAACAAATAAAACGTGGATGATTCCAACGAAAATAACAAATTTGTCAATATTAAAATTATTGCGTTTGCAACTGATATTTGCATATTATTCGTTTTTCTTAATCTCAATAGTGTTCAAGTGTGTTAGTTTAATGCATACTACACCAGAAAAAGCCGCCCAAATTATTGCTTTAATCGAAAATGGGCTTGGGCAGCGAGCTGTTGCTAGACAATTGGATATGACACGCGCAGCGGTTCGAAGAGTGTGCAACCGTTATGAGGAGACTGGATCCTTTCATAGGCGACCTGGAACAGGCAGAAGGCGATTTACTACCGCTCGTGATGATCGCTTTATTGTGTCAACAACATTAAGAAATCGTCACTTTAATGCCGTTCAAGTGCAACGACAGCTCCGTGAGGTGCGAGGAGTGGTTATTAGTCAGTGTACAGTAAGACGAAGACTGCAGGAAAATAACCCGACCCCTAAAACACCTGCGATTGGCCCAAAACTTACTCTAGCTTATCGGCAAGCACGCCTGCGTTTTGCACGGGATCATTTGAATTGGACGTTGGAACAATGGGGATCTGTTCTGTTCTCAGATGAGACCAGAATATGCCTCCATGGTAGCGACCGAAGAAGGAAAGTGTATCGAAGACCAAGAGAGCGATTTGCAGATTGCTGCCTTGAAGAACGGAGTGCTTATGGAGGTGGTTCCTGTATGATCTGGGGTGCAATTTCTATAGGAGCACGAACCGACCCTGAGTTCATTCGTAGGGGCGACCGTGTTCACGGAAGAAGAGGTTTAACGGCTGCTAGATATATCGAGGAGATTTTAGCAATTCATGTGGTACCTTACGTCGACTACATTGGAGACGAATTTACCTTTATGCATGACAATGCAAGGCCGCACACCGCAAGAATTGTGAAAGATTACATTGCAGAAGTCGGTTTTCGGGTTATGGAGTGGCCAGCATGCAGTCCTGACCTAAATCCCATCGAACATTTATGGGATGAGCTAAAACGAAGAATTCGAGCTAGACTTCATACCCCAAACTCGATCCCAGAGCTTATTGTTGCAGTAGAAGAAGAGTGGTTTAACATCCCTCAAGAAACAATAGCAAACTTGATTAGATCAATACCCAATCGTATGAGATTTGTTATTAGGGCAAGAGGAGGTCATACCCATTATTAAAAAATTAAGTGTTAAGTTTTAAATTGCCAATAACCCTATTTATGTTAATAATAAAAAAGCTTAATTTGCTTAATGCATTAATTTCACTATGGTAAACATAGGAAATCGAAATAAGTTTTCATAAATTTATACTCACATTAAAGCATATTAAATTGTCGTTAAAACAGCATATTTCTTTTTTTTAATCTGATGAATAATTTTGAAAAAATATATAGTTTAAGTCAAAAGTTTACAGTGGGCCGATTTCTATGCACGCAAGTTTATATATATCGGGTGTTTTTTAAGAGCTTGAGAACTTTAAATGATAATACAAGACAACAATATTGTTGGAATGACATTTTTTTTGATTATAACCTGGTAGATAATTTCATGGCACTTATTTTTTAAATATGATTTCACCGCGGTTACGAGTTACATGGTCCATTCGATCAGTCCAATTTTTGACTACTTTTTTCAATGAATCTGGCCGTATGGCGTCAATGGTGGCTTGAATATTGGCTTCCAATGCTTCAACAGTTGCTGGTTTGTCGGATTAAGCAAATGACTTAACATAGTCCCATAAAAAGTAATCCAGAGGCGTTAAATCGCACGAACGAGGGGGCCACTGAACAGGACCACTTCTGGAAATACAGTTGTCACCAAATTGATTTTGCAATAAATCGATTGTTAAGCGCGCTGTGTGGCAAGTTGCGGCGCTTTGTTGGAACCAAATGTCGTCGATTTTTAGGTGATTAATTTTTGGAAACAAAAATCCAGTCAGCATGGCTTGAAGGCGCTCGCCATTCACCGTAACGGAAGCTCCTTCCTCATTTCGAAAGAACAGTCAATTTCAATAGATGTAATGGTGATTCGTTAACGGCTTGAGGATTGTCTTCGCTACAAATACGGCAATTTTGCTTATTGATATAGCTATTTAACCAGAAATGAGCTTCATCACTAAACACAATTCTTTGAAAAAAATGCTCATCTTCGGCCAGTTTCAAGTGAGCCCAATTAGCAAAAATGCGACGCAAACGATGGTCGTTTGACTTCAATTCTGGCACGAGCTGTTTTTTATAGGCACGTAAGCCAAGATCCTTGCGTAAAATTTTCCACGTAGTCGAAGGACAAAGGCCAACATGTTGAGAACGACGACGAATCGACATTTCGGTGTCTTCTTCAATACTTCGCGCTTCAGCAGCAATATTCTCTTCGGTACGTACATTTCTTTGTCTTGTTACTTGTTTCGAATCAACAAGAGTAAAATTAGTGCGAAAACGATGAATAAATGCACGAATTTCTTGCTTACTAGGCCGATTATGTTGACCGTAAAATGGACGAAGTGCTCTATGAACTTGGCGAACAGATTTATTTTTTTCAAAGTAAATTTCCACAATTTGGAAGCGTTGTTTTAGCGTTAAACGATTCATGACGACTTGCCAAACCTTACTCAACAGAAATGTCAACACAGTTTGACATTATCAGCTGTCAAACCATAGTTATCGATATCGATAGTTTTCATGCAACTTAAAAAACACATATACATATATATATGTAACGACGAACATCCTGGTGCAAAAAAATCTGTGGTTACGGAAAGTAACATCGAACTTTTGTGTGAATTTATCAGAAATGAGTCGAAATCCTCATACGTGGGAATCTAATTAAATAATTCCAAAGATTCAATTCATCGCATTTTGGCACAGCATTAGGGAATGAGAAAGATTTGTGCAAGGTTTGTACCACACGAGTTAACTGAATTCAGCATTTTACAGACTTGATTAGCGACTCAAGAAAGGACGAAGACAATACAGGTTATTAGTAAGTCATAATACTAGGATTGAAAATTTGATTATTGTTATTAAATATTATTATTGAATTATAAAAGAAATTCTATTAAATAGTCAGATATTAATCACACATATGTAATGTTATCAAAAAATAAAAACTGATGAACTAAAGTAATTCTATATTCTAACATTAAATAATATTACTCTTAATCTGACATGTGACTATTTATATATATATATATATATATATATATATATATATATATATATCGACGCAATATTAATATAGAATCGTCCAACCAAAAAGTAGATGATATGATGACACGGTAGGTTATTAGGATTTATTAGTTAGTTTCGATCGTGAAATTTTACCAAAATTATATATATCGGACACCATATAAATTTACTTCAACAAATCCTATCCGCTAATAACCAGCCTGATTATTTGGCCGATATGGTAAAAACTTGTTTAAATTCTACATATTTTTAGTTTCGTGGCTGTTACTACGAATAGATCTCGACTGCAGGTAAGGAGTCTTTTCTCTTTCCTGTTGTCGCCGACATTTTTGTGGAAGCCTTCGCACAATAAGTCCTATACTTCTACAATTTAATACCGAAATGTTGGTTCAGATACGTAGATAACACTTCGTTGTTTGGCCCATGGTCGGGACTCCTTGAATAACTTCCTCGTTTTTCTAAGTTTCCAGCGGAATTCCATAAGTTTCACCATGAAGATTGGATCATAAGACTCCCTTCTTTTCTTAGACGTCTTGGTGAGTCAGCGTCTTGACCGTTCACTGGGACATTCCATTTACCACAAACCTACATACTGATCGATATCTAAATGCTGTTTCCCATCATCCCATCCAAAAACGGGGTGTCATCGACTCCTTAGTTCAAATTGCTTTCGGTATATCTAACCAATATTCTCTGCCGTAAAAATTATGTCATTTTGTCAATACTATAGTTACCAATACCCTAATGAACAACAGTTTTTTTTCAAATATAGGATTCAACAGATCATGGATCGACATCTTAGCCCTAGTGTTGCACAACCTAAAACTGTGCATATACCATCTTCCTCTTCCTAAAGAGATAGTCGATGGTATCAAAGGCTTTAGAGTAATCACCTTACCTACCAATTCATAAATGTCGGGTTGGGCGATTCTATGATTAATTCTGCGTCGACATCCTAATATAGTAATGTTGTTTTGTCATTAGTTATGCCATCTGAATTACTTAAGAGAAGTGTAGATTTGGCAACATGGTATAAAACCGTCAATAAATCAGTAGGAATGATATGACAAAATACGAGTTTTATTTAAGTCTAATGAAAATAACAATAAAAATTATAATTAACGTAAACGCTGAAACTGGTAGCCACAGATTTAAAGACAAAGCTGTAGTCGTTAAATCATATCTGGGGTGATTAATTATATTCTGGCGTTCCTGTTCATTAGCCCGAGTATAAACTTTTTCCTTCAAAAAATTCCAAAGAAAGAAGTCAAGGGTATTCATATCTGGTGACTTTGAAGACCATGATATTGGTCAATTTCGCCCAGCCCACCTATCTGGAATACGTTCACTCATCCACGCTCTTGTAATTCTAGCATTATAAGCTGGCGCATCATCGTGCATGTAATACATTGTGACTCCCTTTTTTTCAAGATAATGCGTGTGTTCCCACTTCCATTGCTTCAATGACAAAAAATTATGAACCTCATTTGTCCTTCTCAGATTTTCTTTCTTTATGCCCACCTGAAAACTTGCCTCGGTGGCAGCAGTTTCGGATTAATGAGGAGGCAATCACTGAAACTCATATTTTATATAATAAAAAGAGTTATATTTTGATAGACTAAAAGTAACGAGTTGCAAGGAAAATACAGTGAAGAACAAAATAATTCTTCGCTAAAAAGTTTGTTTTTTTTCTTATTCACTTTCGCTAATTACTGGTCCCTCCTTGTAAAGGGTTTTCCAATAGGGACTTGACAACTTTTAATTCAATTTGTGAACGCACCCTTTCACTAATCATCGAACTGTCACTGTCAATTTATTCAGTAAACTTAACATTTTCATCATGGTAAAGTACACGAACGAACAACATTTGCAAATTATAAAAATTACTACAGAAATTCGGAGTCGATGACCGCTACTTTAAGAGCGTTAACTCCGATTTTCGGTCGTAATTCTCGCCCTAGTAGACAGCCAGTAACAAGTTTAGTGCAAAAATTTGAGTCTACATATTCGTTGTGTGATGTTGCCGTGCCAGTGAGACAACGGGTTGGTCGAAGTGTCGAAAATATCGCTGCCGTTGAAACGTCCGTAGCAAATGATCCAAATCAGTCAATTCGACGGCGTTCTCAAGAGTTGGGCATCGCCCAGACCACTTTATGGCGAATTTTGCGTAAGGATCTTGGTTTACACCCATACAAGATCAAGCTGACTCAAGAATTGAAGCCGACGGACCATTTGAAGCGACGTACGTTCTCCGATTGGGCTCTGGAAAAGATGATCAATTTCATCGCAAAATCATTTTCAGTGACGAAGCTCATTTTTGGCTCAATGGGTTCGTCAATAAGCAAAATATGCGTTATTGGTCGGGTGAAAATCCACATGTGCTTCATGAAACACCACTTCATCCACAAAAAATAACTGTTTGGTGCGGTTTGCATGCCGGCGGCGTCATAGGGCCATATTTTTTCGTCGATGATAATGATCGTCACGTTGCTGTGAATGGTAATCGTTATCGCGCCATGATTACCGATTATTTTTGGCCCGAATTGGAAGATATGGACTTGGACAACAAGTAGTTTCAGCAGGACGGTGCCACAAGCCACATAACACACGTTACAATCGATTTATTGAAGAGTAAGTTTAATGAGCGTGTTATCTCAAGAAATGGACCAGTCGATTGGCCGCCTCGTTTGTGCGATTTAACGCCTCTAGACTTTTTTCTTTGGGGGTACGTCAAGTCATCTATGCCAACAAGCCGACAACGTTGGAAGAGCTCAGAGCCAACATTGAACGCGAAATAGCAGCCGTTTCGGCCGAATTGTGTGGCCGAGTCATCGAAAATTGGGTCCAACGAATCGACCGCTGCAAACGTGCCCGCGGTGAACGAAGTTCATAAATGTTTTGATTGTACTTCAACCCGATAATAAAGTTTTTGAAATATCTCAAACGGTCTGCATTTTATTTTGAAAAAAAGTTGTCAAGTCCTTATTGGAAAACCCTTTATATTAGAAAATTGTCAATTACAAAATATTATCGCCCCTATAAAGACACCATATTTTAAATTGTAGTTATTTATTATTCGAGTCACAAAAACATTTTTAAGTAAATTAAAATCGTCTATTTTCAATAATTGTAATATATATATATATATATAGATATTAATACGCTTCGTCTTTGTCTAAAATTTAGAATACTCTGCACTTGTTTTCATAAAAGCTTACAATGTGTCTAAACTTGAAGAAACCGACTAACGATAAATCAAAGAAATCCAATTAAATCCAAAAACATATCCTAGATATAATTCAAGTCGTTATTGTTATGCATTAACTAGATGCCAATACAAAAGGATAAATGTCATTGACTTAATGTGTTAAATAAAGTCATAAATATTACATAACTTTATTAAATTATACTGTGCCTATAAATAGTAAACAATAACATGAAACACGTGTCCACAATAGTTTTGAAAGTTAATTCTACAAATAGAAACGAATAAACTGTTTCAATTAAAATATTCCGTGCAGCATTATTAAATAAAGTTATTGACGCAGTATGCTATACATTACTTGAAAAATATATCATATAAAAATAATTAACTTGTTAAATAAACATTAAAGTTTGTGAAATTGTTCTGGTATATATAGAACATACAATTTATTATGCAGAATCGAAACCACTGATCAATATGAAATGTACTTTGCTCCGGGTAACTTTATTACCACTATAAAGTTAGCAGAACACTTTTAATGAATTGAAAATATAACATAACTACGAAACGGATTCAGGAACTTTTAAATAAAGTTGGCTGTCAGCTTTTGGCCACTGGCGTCGCCAGTTCACTTCACCTGCCCACCTGTCGCTACAAATACATATTAATGAAGAAAAAAAGGGGCCAGGGAGTGCGACACTGACGCGGAAGTCGGAACTTTTGAGCAAAAACTCGACCATTCCGTCCTGAAAAAGTATTTATTATTCTTTTTTTCGCTATACATATTTGTCACTAAAGGACGTTCATTCTCTTCATTTGAAGCTATGGAAATTTTTGTCAGGAGACGGACGTTTTATTGTGCTTAGTATGCACTTTATAAGTCCAGTTAAAGTAGGATACGGTTTGTTAAATGAATCATTCAAATGTTAGTAACACCCTGTTTACTATGCGTTTCAGGAAATTCACCTTTCATCAGGTAAACTTGTGTTATTAATGAACGATTCTTTGTGGGTTGCTATAGCACCTATTCTTCACAGAAAAATAATGAAAAAACAATACCTTCCGCCATCGTTCAAACAGACAAATGTACAGAAGACAGAACAAAGGCGTGTTCATGTAATAATGTCGTTCGTATATTTGTATGTTTGAATGACAGAGGGAGGTATTTTCATCACAAACAAGTCTTACAAGTCTACATAAACTGTAGAAAATTTATACCCGATCATCGTTACAATGCAACTTACGGGGCTCTCGACGTTCTAGATCTGTGTTATACACTATGTACCTAGTTTTGTTTTGTTGCTCCGCCTGCGGTTCCCATATATAAGTGGAACTATCCGCCATCGCATGTTGTGTAGATATACTGCAACGCCTGGAAGGAGATATGATTTGAAATAGAAGTTTGCGTTATTAATACATGTTATAGACGGACACACTGACGGCAACGTTACAAACCATTGCATTTCGCAAACGCTTGCATAGCCTCTGATACTTCTTGAAATTTTATTACCTTTGTGGAATTAGTCGTATACTTTGAATGAACTAAAATGTAACATGATTACGAAACTGGATTCAGAATTTACCGATATTTTACCGTAAATAATCTACGCTCAGCCAATTGCGAAAGTTTTTGTTTTCTAATGATCTAATTTGATATTAAAGAGTATGATAGTAATGCGAAGCTCAGAACTTTTGAGCAGAAACAACCTGTCGCTGCAAATACATACATGTTAATGAAGAAAAAAAAAAGAGGACCAAAAAATACGATACTTAGGCGGCATTCGGAACTTTTGGTCAAAAATTTGATCATCGCCTTTTGAAAAAGTACTTATTATTCTTTTTCTCCAATAATTACGCCAAAAAGGACCAATTTTGAACCTTGCTTCGCGGTTATATCAGAGTATATATATATATATATATATATATATATATACTGCAATACTCCAGTATATATATATATATATATATATATACTGGAGTATTTTGCATGGTTTTTGCGATGTTTTTTTTGCAATTTGTGAAGGAATAGATTGTTTACTGCAATTATTCCTTGATTTTTGCAATGATAGATTGCTAAGTTGATATCAATTTATTACCCCGCACAGTATGTATAAATATTTTAAGGCAAAAAGCGGTTCTGAACCCGGTTTCGTAGTTGTACCGCAGTAGAGGTAAAACTTTTTCATGGTTTTGCTATGGTGGCCTACCAAATATATGAAGCAAGTTAAAATCTTTTGTATTTCTACTATTTCATGGTTTTTGCTACGGTGGCCTTTTGACTTGATCTCGAGTTAGGAGGCCACGTTGGGTTTCAAAAAAATCTGCTTTTAATGGATAATTTAGGAATTATTTACGACAAATTATCCACGTTACATTTTTCTTTATTAAAAGTGTACTGTCTAATACCATATCAGGTACTTTTTAAATAATTTCTGGAGTACTATTTAGTATAGGAGTAACACTGGAAAATACAGTGCGTCAACAATAGCTTGAGGTTCCGAATATTCTTTCATGTTATGATAAAGGTATTTCAAATTTCGCGTTTTTTTTAAGAATAAATAAAACACATAATTTGCATTCACTTTCAAAAACCTTTTATTGCTAATTGAAGTATCAGTTATGACATTTATATGCGAAAATAATATCTGCCAAATGCCCTCCTCTTGCAGTTCCGCAGACGTCCACTCCTTTGTTAAAATTTTCAATGACATTTCGACATAACTGAGCCTCTATCTCACCAATGACACGAATAATTTCATCTTTCAAAGCAGGAATATATTGTGGATTGTTTTTATGAACCTGACTTTTCACATAACCCCAAAGAAAATAGTCTAACGGTGTCAAATTATATGATCTTGGTGGCCAATTAACATCACCGTTTCTTGGGATTACACGTCCAGGAAATTTTTCTCTCAATAAATCAATTGATTCGTGTGCGAAGTGAGGTGTAGCGCCATCCTGTTGAAACCACATATCCTCTAGATCAATATTGATTAATTCAGGCCACAAAAATTCGGTTATCATCCGACGATATCGATCACCATTGACAGTTACAGCTTCACCAGCAGCATTTTCAAAGAAGTAAGGTCCAATTATACCAGCTGATCATAGTGCACACCAAACAGTAACTCGTTTAGGATGCATAGGTTTCTCATGAATAATTCGTGGATTTTCCTCACCCCCGATGCGGCAATTTTGTTTATTAACATAAAGAAAAATCAGCAGAAAGTTCCTTTTTGACAATCTTGCGAATTCTTTGGAATTCAGCTTTGTAATAATAACTGCCAGTAGCTTTCCATTTTCTGTGGTCATGACGCTTTAATAGAAGAGTTTTTTTATTCCTAGTAAACGGTGGGGATTAAGTTCTTTTCGAAGAATATCTCTGGACGGGTGCAGAAGCATTCAAAACATAATAAAGTTATGTATAAAAAGTAATCAGACATTCGTCGAATTTAGTAAAACCATCGAGTAGAAACCAGTCAACTTGGCGTAGATCCAAGTATAGTTTTATGAAATTAGTTTTTCTAAAGTTGTATCTAGTATTATTGTTTGAAAGAAAATGAGGAAGCATGAACATGAACCTATTTGTAAGATCGGACCATAACGCAGGGTGAGGACGGTCTTCAGCAACAAAATAGTCAGAATCATGTTCATGATATCCTCTACATAAATGAGAAGAATGTTTTGGGTCGTTGTCTTGCATGAATATAAAGTCATGATCCATGTTTGAAAGAATAAAGTTCAACAGTAAGTTATTAACGTTGGTAACATTGTTAAATTGAGAATGATTTAGAGGCGCTATAAAAGAAAGCAGAAGTTCCAAATTGTAGTCAGATTCCATGTCATTAAATTAATAAAACTGGAAATAATAAAATCTTGTACGTATTCTTTTCGCGATCCCGTATAGAATCTCCCCCACGCGTTTTTCTACAAGTAAGATATTTATATGTACAAAAGGTTTATGATTCCAGGTAATCGTTCATTATGCAGAAAATCGAATAATAATCAGTTTCCTTAATCCTCAGTTACCTTTATAATGTACTTAAGAATAATCCTTTGTACTTATATCAAAGTATGTAACGATAAATTTTAATTTTTATAAAAATGAAAAAATCGTAAAAATGAAAAAATCGTATTAAATGTGAATGGCACATGTAGATTGCCAAACTTTCTGTGAAGAGAATTTATTATTTTGTGCTAAGTATAGTTTTTTGTTTCCAATTTTACATAAAATATCTGTTTATCCCTAAATAGACATGAAACTTTTTATTTGCTTTTACAAATACCTTTTTTGCTTTTATTTTACTTATTGTCCTTCTAAATTATATTGTTTTCAAATACAATTTAAATTCGAAAATTGTATTTTATATGTCTGGAAAATTCTCGGGAAATTGTAACGTTATCTCTAGACTGTACCACGGACCTTTATCGGGGCTTAATGATCTTTTTATGGTAATTTCAAAAACTCATTTTCTTCATTCACCGATGACGACAGTGCGATGCAGCGGTTGGGAGCAGAGAAAAAATTACCATTGATTTTCTATCATTCACCCATTCTTTTCGAATTTAGAGGTAAAATGAGGACGACGGAGTTTATTGTGAGAAAAACTTCCCATTATTTGACATCAGGATGAAATTTATTCCTCCATAAATTTTCGACCATTCGATTTCGAATGTATCTATTTAATTAAAAATTCGCTTGAATTATTATCTCCACTTTGAAATTTCATGTTATGAATATCATGTAATTAAACTATTATTTTTAATTCACGATATATTGCTGGGTACCAGGTGTACCGGAAAGTCATAGTTGCTTTTTTCGTAAAAAACTACATAATTTTCAAGAAAATGGAAAAATTCATTTATTCAAAGTATTGGCCATTTGATTTTACACATATTACCAATCTTTCAGGTAATTTGTGGATGCCATCCTCAAAAAACTGTTTGTCCTTTGAGTAAAACTATTAATCGAGGCATTTTTTAACTTCTTCGAAATCGACGAACTGCTGCTCTTCAAACGCGTATCCCATTGATGCGGAAAGGTGATAGTCGGACGGGGCAAGGTCTGGAGAATACAGCGGATGCAATATTATTGCTCGTCCAAGTGCTTTCAACGCTTTCTTGACCAGTTTCGCTGTATGAGACGATGCGTTATCGTGTTGTAAAATCACTTTACCAAGTCTTCGGGCTCATTCTGGGCGTTTTTCTATCAATACATGGTTCAAATTCATAATTTGTTGTTGGTAGCGATCAGTATTAACTGTTTTTCTAGGTTTCAACAGTTCGTAATACACCACGCCACTCTGGTCCCACTAAACACAGAACATTGTCCTGCGACCAAAACGATTTGGCCTTGGAGTCGATGGGCCGGCTTCGTCAGGTGATAACCATATTTTTTTGCGCTTAGAGTTTTCCAAATAAATCCATTTTCATCACCCGTCACTAGACGATGCAAAAATGACTTCCGATCCTACTTTTGAAGTAGCAGTTCACAGACGATTTTTCGATTTTCCATTTGCCTGTCATTCAATTCGTGTGGCACCTATTTTCCCATCTCTTGGATTTTACCTATTGCTTGTAATCGGTTGCTAATCATTTCTTCGGCCACATTTAACGCTTCTGCCAATTGTTTTTAAGTTTTGGTTGGGTGTTCATCGAATAACTCCTGCAGTTTCGCATCTTCAAATTTTTTCGGTCTGTCAAAATATTCTTTGTCCTGTACATCGAAATCACCACTTTTTAATTATCGAAACCACGTCACACATGTTTTTATGGTTGGAACATGCTTATCATAAGTTTCTATCAGCGAACAATGACTTTCATTGGCTCGTTTCTTTTGATTAAATAAGAAGAGTAATGCGTGTCGCAAATATACTTTTTCAGACACGAAACCCGAGGTATAAATCTATTAACCAATTTTTACTTCAATTATAGGTTAAAAATGTAAAATTTTTCTTTTTTTAAGTGACGGACTACGAGAATAGAAAATCTCTAGAACGAGACTAAAAAGACAATTGTTTGGGGAAAAATCGTATTAATTTTTCTACATTTCAGTGCTATTCATTTAGTCCAACATTCTTCAAGACCTTTCAAGACAATAAGAACTATTTAAACCTTCGAAATATTTATTTACAGCTTCTATAATTTTAATGTTCGATGAGAATTTCCTTCCAGCTAGTCATTTCTTCAGGTTTGGGAATAGGAAGAAATCTAATTGTATCATGGAGGATATGGTGCATGTTCAATTAATTGAAATTGTAATTCATGTAGTTTTGCAATCGTAATTGCCCACTTGTGGGATAGGGTATTGTGCTCAAACCTTTTATTTATCAAGTGACGCGTTTTAACTTTGATTTCTTTGTGTACTTAGTATAATCACATTGCATAATACTCTGGTGTTGTCGTTTTCTCGTGCTGCAAGTAGACAATAAAAATTCGTCGAAAATCCCAAAAAACCGAAGCTGTCACATTTCCAGCAGTTGGAATGGTTTTGCTCTTCTTTAAGATCAGCTCACCACGTTTTGTTCACTGTTTTGACTGTTCTTTAAACTCCGAAGTGTGGTAATGTACATCTCATTGATAGTTATAATACGTCGCAAAATTTCGTTTCATTACGTTTGAACAACCAGGTCGTAAAATTTTGTCTACTAACTTGAATAAAATGAATTCTTAAACCTTGAATATTAGCGTTATAACAATCATTTAAATGCTAATAACACCTTGTCTACAACGCGTTTTGAATATATTAACTCTCGTCAGGTAAACTCCAATGTTATTAACGAACATTTCTTTGTGGATTTATCGTACCTTTTAGATACAGTAAATGATGAAAAAAACAATTGGCATTTGCCATTAAGTGAGCATTGTAAGAAATGCGTTATTGCAGCACAAATGCGTTGAGGTTGCGGAATTCGAATTCCTTTGGTAAATAAAATTATCTAAAAAATCGTAAATATTTTGTTTGATAAAATTTCTCGTAGTTTCTCACGTAATTTCGAAATAATTTTTAAAACTTTATTCTATAGTTTCATACCTCATATCTCATTTCATATCTTGTTAAACGAATAAGATGAAATTGCTTCGTTAACTGAAACTTTATTCTCAGAGTTAAAGTGCTATGAACAGAAAGGGGACACCTTCGAAAGAAAAAGAAAATATTTTTTCGAACAAAGTAAAGTTTTATTAAACAATCAATTTAGTACAAAACGAAATCATATTTTTGAATTTAAAATTAATGGTGCATGGGTTTTTCTCTTTCAGTTAATAATTGCCAATGGATTTCAGTGGAATTTAAGCATTTTCTTTAATCACTTGTTATTGATACTTCCTCAACAGGAACTTCTTTAAGTTAGTTTTCATTTTCTTTGTAATCGTTGCTAATAAGATTTTCTAAATCATTCCACTGAAAAGCTATAATCTTCAGCGCACAGTAAACTTCTAACATTCTCCTCATCGACATTTTTGAGACCTATTAAATGAGCCATCTAGAGAACTTCATTTCTCAAATCCTAGATTTTATTTTTTTTTTAAATAAATAATTTCTGCCCATATTTTTCCATAAATTCAATTTAAGCATTTCTTAGCGCTTTCTTAGTGAATTCTGGTCATGGTAAAATTTTCTTCCAAAAGTTATTTTACTCTTTATTCTCTAGTTCAGATAAATTGCTAACGTGCGACGTACATAATTTTTAAATGATGCTATTACTCCCTGCTTCAGTAGTTGAAATAGCGATGATATAATAAAAAAAGATAAAAAAATTTACCACCTTAATATTTGTGGTTCGGATACATATTTCGACAACTAAGTTGCTATCGACAGCAGAAATTAAACAGTGCCTTACATTGGTTCGTAGTAACACTCTACTGGAAGACCACACAAACACTTGTGTTTGTGTAGTTTCCGAGTAGAGTATTTCACGATTTATTCTATGTAGTTTTACTGTGAGCTAATATATTTAATTTCTGCTGAAGATGGATTATTTGTCGAAACACACATCCGGGACAATATTTTTTGATGGTTTGCTGAAATAAGCACTTGCAGAAACGTATGTTGTGTTAAATGAAGCTCGAGGTTGTGGAATTCGCAGATTTGCACCTGTATTTTGTTTATAAAAAGCTTTTTCTTTCTTAATTTTGTATTAAAAATAGTTAATGTCTTTAACAACCTCAACGATTTCAATTTAAACTTATCCTTCCGTCGCTTTGCGTTCTGAATTCAAATAACTAATTCACTTGAAGTAAAATAGACACAAATCAATATGCTTGTCTACGCATTTTCATTTCACGCACGTTATATACTCAATTAATCATGAAATATATCCATCGTTCCTTGAATTTCGTGTGAAATAATAAGTGCTTGTATGTTCCGGCACTTTTATTCATTAAGCGAAAGTAATTTGTGACAACAGAATCAATTTATACTACACATAATTTGTTTTTTGCTGTCACCTGTGTTAAAATAAGTAATGTATAAAGTAAACGCAAACAATTTAGGGTAGATATAATTAATTTTATAATATGAAAAATATTCTTTTATTGTTAGCCTGAAAATATTAATACGTTAGAGCGAGGAGGTGTGCTTGTAAGTAAAATAAATAGTGATACAAAATTTTTTCTTTTCTGTGTAATCACAAATAGGATAAGATCGGTTAAATATTTGAAACATCAGATGTGTTTTCACAGTTGTTCCAAAAAATCGAGTTCGCAGTGAGGAAAAATGTTCTTAATGAAGGGAACGATCGTTCGACATCTAGTGATGTAATACTTGCATAGTTAAAGTAATGATTGTTAATACCTAACGAATATATGCACTCAGTATCACTACAAATTTGATTTAATGTAAAATCTGCGTCTTTCTTCAGCACACTATCTACTTTGACAATAGCAGTAATATTTTTGTCGTCGTTGATAGAATGTAGATGGTGGTGTTTGTACAGTGTCCAGTATTTACAGTGAATTTAATAATGGCAACGAAGGATTTTGCAATTGATTCAACTGCTCTTTGTAATTGTTATAAATTATTTGTAAATCTGCTTCAAGTTCAGCATCTTGGAATTTTCTTTGACTTTCCTCAATGACAGTTGCTTGTTTGGTATCAAAGCGTAAGACTACAGACTTAATATTTTGTAAATGCGGAAAATAATAAAATGCTGCCTTCAACCATGTTTCCCAGCGCGTATGAATCGGCGATTCCGAGATGTCAGGACATTGTCTGTGGAATTCTTGAAAACGTTTATGTGACTTGAAGAACACTTTTTATGCGTGCGCTATCAAACCATTTACCTTTGAATAACAACGTCGAATCGCTTCTGCCACGAGATGGAAAGCATGGATTTTGCACGTAACATATAAGAAGTTAGCACAGTCGTCTTCAAGAGACCGATCTGCAGAACTCATAGTTACAACGCCATCTGTCATTATAATTAAAAGTTGGTCGTTTGAAAATTAAAATTTTTCCAATTTCTTTAACACCACTTTTGAAATGATTTCAGTAGTTAGTTCTTGCACTCCTCTGGAAGCTAGTAAAATTGAAGTTGACGACTGGAGTTCATAAATAGAATTTTTTTTACAATCTGTCTTTAGGTCCACATATAATCAAAATTTTCCACTTGCCAGTTCTGATTATTTCTATTTTGAATACGTTCACGAGCAGATGGTACAAAATTTCGTAACGTTATCAAACCAGGTAATTTACGTTTCGCTATTTATTCCAGAATGAGTAAAATGATACATTATTAAATACACAAGACAGTAGATTGTGCACCATCAGTGCTGAACATAAATCGAATAGAAATTTCTCGTTCCATTGTAGGCCAGTTTCTTTTCCATTGTCCACTATCCATGTGTTTTTTGCAGTCATATTTTGCCCGTGAGCAGTCTATCGCAAACTAATCATTTCACTTTTGCACCATCATACATTAAATCTGTAAATTTACTTGTTTACTGTGTCAGATAGTGGCCGTTTTTTTTTGAATAAATAACACATGGATCAATAAGTCCCGAGACTAACCCATAGATGGCGCTCGTAGTAAACTAGTAACCACGTCTTTCTAGAGTACTAACCTTTGCTTGAAACGTGTCAAAATTTTAAGTCGATCGGACCAGAAACAGCTGAGTTATCGAGGTTGGAGTAAAGTCGTTTTGTAGTTTGTTTAAACAATGGAAAAAACCGAGTTTCGTGTTCTGATAAAACATTGTTTTTTAATGGGTAAAAACACCACGCAAGCAAAACAATGGATTGAAAAATGTTACCCGGACTCTTGTCCATCAAAAGAAACGATTTGTCGGTGGTTTGCCGAGTTTAAACGTGGTCGTACCGACACAAATGACGCGGAACGCTCGGGTAGACCTGTGGAAGCCGTTACACCGGAAAATGTGAGTGAAGTGACAAAAATTATAATGAAAGATCGTAAAGTGAAGCT
Source organism: Dermolepida albohirtum (assembly GCA_031893035.1). Classification (NCBI taxonomy): domain Eukaryota; kingdom Metazoa; phylum Arthropoda; class Insecta; order Coleoptera; family Scarabaeidae; genus Dermolepida; species Dermolepida albohirtum. The sequence goes on from JAVIWB010005861.1 coordinate 62,221, forward strand.
CCGTGAGATTGCTGAGATGATACAGATATCATATGGAAGTGTATTTACTATCCTTCATGAAAAATTGAGCATGAAAAAGGTTTTTCCCAAGTGGGTGCCGCGATTGCTTTCGATGGAACAAAAACAGCAACGAGTCGATGATTCAGAAAGCTGTTTATCGCTATTTACTCGCAACAAAAGAGATTCCTTGCGTCGTTACGTGACCATGGACGAAACATGGATACATCACTACACTCCAGAGTCGAAGCGGCAGTCATCTGAGTGGCGCACAGCTGGCGAAAGCCGTCCGAAACGTCCGAAGACGCAGCAGTCAGCTGGCAAAGTCCTGGCGTCAGTTTTTTGGGATACACATGGCGTGATTTTCATTGACTACCTCGAAAAAGGTAAATCGATCAACAGTGATTATTATATTGACTTTCTGGTGCGTTTGAAGGAGGAAATCGCAAAAAAACGACCGCACATGCAGAGAAAAAAAATCCTTTTTCACCAAGACAATGCACCCTGCCACAAGTCGATGAAAACAATGGCAAAATTGAACGAATTGGGTTTTGATCTGCTTCCCCACCCCCCATATTCGCCAGATTTAGCCCCCAGTGACTACTGGCTCTTTGCTGATCTTAAAAAAAAGCTCCAGGGAAAAAAATTTGGCTCAAATGAGGAGGTCATCGCTGAAACTGAAGCTTATTTTGAAGCGAAAGATAAATTTTTTTATAAACATGGTATTGAAAAATTGGAAAAGCGTTGGAACCATTGTATCACCCTAAAAGGTGATTATGTTGATGAATAAAAAAAAATTTTGCAAAAAAATGTTGTTTTCATTGTTAGTCTCGGGACTTATTGATCCATGTGTTACCTTTAAATTTTATTATATCTCCAATATGCACTCGTCACCACTTGGAAAAAGAAATGTACGATTTTTTTTGTTTGCAAACATTATTAATTGAAAACAGAAGCCGTCATATCTGAAGTATTTTCTTCAGATTAAGTTCTTCATTAAATTTCCTTGTATGTATTGAATTAAAACTTTATGTTCAATTAACAAGAATTAACCATGGAAATTAGATGTTACAAAATATTTTTTAAAACTAATTGACATAAAAAGATTCTTCAAATATCGACATGATATTAAATTAAAAATAAAATTTCCAAGCTAACTAAAATTACATTTTTTTCTTGATATAACGTTGTGTGCTATCACACCCAGTAAATATTATTAATTCACTGGTGTTAACATACTTGGATTAATTATTTACGAATATAATAAATAACATTGTTTCAAGAACTGATTAATGTGGTACACAGAGCTTGACATAGTCACTTGATGTTGCATTATTTAGTTAAACATTTCTTGCTCTGTCAGGCAAATAGGAATGAAACCAATGTGTAATAATATTCATAGAACGAAGCTTATCCAAACGAAATTCCTGTCGTACAATGTCGTCGAGTTCTATTCAAAGTGCATGCTACTAAGCTTTCAAGCAAAAGGACCGAAGACAAAACCACCTAGTTTATCTAGTAATATTAGGTGGTGAATTTGTATCATTTTGTCTCAGCAGTGATTATTGACTTCTTTTGCTTTCTCCTGAGTTGTCTATTTTTATTTTTGAACTATTATCGCCTCTCATCATTTGTGATGTGTGTTAAATCCAATTTTTTAGAAATTTCCGTATTTCCTCTAAAATCTCAAGAGATCTTTCATTTTTTCGTTTAAGAAGACAAAAGGCCTAAAACTTATTGGGCTATTTGGTTTCTATATTTTTAATAATTAACTGATATGGTCTTTACTTGGTGAAAATTCATAACAATATTAAGAATTGTTCAAATCTACTTGTTCATACAATAAATTATTACATTTTTTATGTTTTATGTTTATTTCAATAATTTCTAGTAATGATAACTTGCAGTGCATCTAAACACTTGTAATCATTTTTTTTAATTCAGCCGTTTTATGTTCGAAAAATAAAGTTATCATTACTTGAAACTATTAAAATGAACGAGCATAAAAAATGTAATAATTTATTAAATGACCGAGTAGATCTGAACAATTCTCAACTGTTAAACTTATTTCATTTTAATTGTATATCACCTCCGCCTTGAAAATAGTTTAGTTGACTAGAATATATTCCGTTTGTATTAGAATTACCTTTTAGTTTGAAGCAGCCACAGTGTTGACGAAACAATTGTTACACTTTTTCAAGAAAGATATTTTGTGAAACTCACACAACTGCATGTTTGTTTTTAATATTCTTCATTCTTATTATTTTGTTTTATCTGATTCATTTCCGATGCGATTTATATGTAATATCCTACTACTAATATTTAATACGGGGTAAGGAAAAATCATCATCTGATTTTCTTTATCTATAACTTTTATTTAAAGTAAAAACTCATTTGGTTTTTAACTTATTATGTTTATTCGCAAAGTTTGTTTCAATTAATTGTGAAAATTATGTCCGTTCATGCAAATTTGTGCTCTTTTGATTACATTTTGCATAACTGTGCGCAGCATTTGTGATGTCACGTTGTCAATTTCGGCTCGAAAGTTGTTCTTGAACTCCTCCACGCTGTGGGGTTTGTTTACGCACACCAACAACTTAAAATATTCCCAGAGGAAGAAGTCCGGGGCAGTCAAATCCTAAGATCTGGCTGGCCAAGCTAAATCACCGAAACGCGAGATTAAGCGCGCTGGGAAGGCATCCTTCAAAATACGCGTGTGTCGCGTGCAGTATTTGAAAAAAATGAGTTGTATTTATGGTAGACAGCAAAGAAACAGTTTTTATAGAGTTTAAAGCAACCAACACTGAAAGAAATTATTTACACTATATAAAAGTTAATGGTAAAACTATAAAACAAGTAAGCTCTACCAGGTTTGTGGGGCTGATAAATGACTTCAGATATAATTAGAAAAACCATGTTAATGCTAATTAGTAATAAGTTATTTAGGAGTTGCTTTGTGTTGTCATGCCTTAGAGAAGAATTGAGTTTTTTGCAGTCTAATAGCTTGGGAAGTTTCTTCAGAAGTAGAACGCGTATTTAAATTAAAAAAAAACACACTACGTATTTACATACGTGGTTGTTGATAGACTAGCAAGTTGTGGGGCATTATTTCGTGACATTGATAAGTTTGTTCATTTTTCAATTATTAATATGTCATTGACAATATTGACAAGATACATAAACTAAGATAGTTTCATTTTTATGATGCATCGAATTTGCATGTTTTGGAAATACTACGACATAAACTTGCATTGAGTGAAAAAATTTCGTTACCAAGTTATTAAGGTGTACAATAGGCTTTCTGTTTTAAATTTAAATGTAATGTACGAAGTGTGTCAACTAAATAATGAGACAGGTGTGAGAAATGTTATTTATTGCAAATACAATTATATTTAATTTTTATCTTCTTCAACACACTCTCCTCCCCTATCTATATACCGCTCTATTCGTGTCTTCCATTGTTCAAATCAATTGTCCTCTTCAAGCCTCTTCAACCACTCTGCCGATTTTGCTTTTACAAGTTCAAAAAACTGAAAATGTGTTCCCTTTAATGCACTTTTCACTTTTGGGAACAGGTAGAAGTCACATGGTGCGAGATCTGGCGAACACGGAGAAAGAGAATGATCAAGCACAGCAATGCGCTTGTCCGCTAAAAACTTCTTCACAGATAGGGCATTGTGAGCTGGTGCATTGTCCTGGTACAGAATCCACGAGTCGTTCTTGCACAAATCCGGTCTTCTCTTCCTTATTCTTTCCTTCAGCTTGATTAGGACTTCTTTGTAGTATTTCTTATTAACGGTTTGACACTCAAGCACTCAGTCAGTCATGATAATACACTTGATATCGAAAAAAACGATCAGCATTGCCTTCTAATTTGACTTGATCATTCGTGTGTTTTTCTGTCTTGGAGATCCGGTGGTCTTCTAGTGCATCGATTAACGCTTTGTTTCCGAGTCATACTGGAAAATCCAAGTTTCGGCACATGCGATGATTTTTGTGAGCAGTTTGTGAGTCGTTCCATGATGTCAGAGCAAATAGTCATCAGATTCTCTTTTTGTTCTGGAGTGAGGTTTCTCGGCACCATTTTTGCACAAACTTTGGTCATGTTCAATTAATCATGCAAAATGTGTCTTACTGTTTCTTTGTTAATATTTTCCATAACAGTAATCATCCGAATGCTCAGTCGTCGTTCTTTCCGCACAATTTCATTAATTTTCTGAATGTTCACTTCAATTCTTGCAGTCACAGGTCGACCAGAACGTCCATCATCTTCGACTTCTTCTCGACCAGAAAACCGTTTGTGCCATTCAAAAACTCGCGCACGTGACATAACATTATCACCAAATACTTCCTTCAACATTTGTAAACATTCTGACGGTGATTTCTTTAATTTAACAAGGAATTTCAGGTTAATTCACTGCTCGATTTTTATGTCAACCATTATCGCGGCTCTACTAACAATAAGTAACAGTGTCCTCTACAGTTAAAGCTTGAAAGTAAACTAAAGCAGACAGAGAGACCAAACTACGGGTTGTTACTTGGGAGGTATCAAGGTCAATGACATTTCAATTATAGCCTCGACCGATGCGGCTGCGCGATGTAAGGAACGCAGTTTCGTTATTTAATTGCCATACCTCGTACAACTTTATGTGTCACATAGATTAGGATTAGTTTCAAAATGTATGATATATCCTATACTTTAATTGTAGTCAGTTGAATGGATATATTATTATTATTATTATTGCATAATTGATCCTATTAATATGTTTTATCCAGTTCGTTATAGGAAGAAGGAAAAAACGCATTCCTAAATTACGATTATCTATTTTTATTTCTTAATTCAATAATTACGCTGTTTAATAAATTACATTCATACCATTAAGAGCATTTAATCTACGCATTAGATTTGCCCTCACGTATACAAGGACCTATAAATTTAACGACGTATTTATCACACCGTAATAAAATGTTTTATTTCACACGTATACTTTTCCACGATGCTGAAAGTTTTTGTTTTGTCGTTCCACTTTATTTTCCCACTTCGAAAAAACTAGAAGTTCGTATTTCCCGTATCACTTTTATAAACGTTTTCAAACTCCAGGTTTCCAATGAGATTCTGTTTGTGTTCCTTTGGGATACTTTAATATCAAACAATTCCGAACTAAATGTAACGTTATTCATTCTTCCTAAAGACAATAAGTAGACGTTTATTTGTTTTTACTATTTTTTCATAGTGAACTAAACGTAACTCAAATATCTAAAAGATAAAGTTAAATAAATGAATTATACGAATAATACGGAAGAAAATTGTTTCGCCAGAGGATAAGAACTGCAGATTAATAAAGAAGTGAAATTGAGCGGCGCGCCATTGGCGTGCGCTTCATAGAGGGCACATAAATTAAAATAACTACTAAGTACTAATTTATGGAACGTAGTGAAATACTTGCTGTTTTAAGTGTCTTCCATGAAGTAACGAACTGGTTAAGATCTGTTAAATATTTGAAGCAAAAATATGTCTCTAAAGTTGTTTTAGCAAACTGAGAGGGTCATAAATTGCCATAAATTATAAATGCCATAGCAGTAAAATTACTAGGCAGGTAGATATCTAGACAGAATAATAGACGTGTATTCTGTGTGGAAAAAAGGAATAATATTTGAATCTCTACTTGCAATTAGAAATTAGTTTTAAAACGTAATTAACTCTTAAATATGTGTTAATTGTAATTAAAATTACTAAGATTCTTTCAGAAAGGAATCTGCGTATAGAACGACGCTTAATTTTAGGTACTTGACTCCTTGAAAGAGGAGAAAAAGGGTTTCCGCTTTTACTGTACAATAATTAATTAGAAAAGGAGTTTTTTTTAATCACTAAGGTTAATATATAACCCCTTTCCACATTAATTTTCGTAATTCTGTATACGTATTTCGACAACTAAGTTGTCATCATCAGCAAATAATTAAGCAGTGTTGCACCAGGAGAACTACGGCAATAAATACCCGTACGAAACAATTAATCTCGCACACGATCCGTACCCTTGAAGCCAAGACGCTCACTGTATATTCGTTTCACATAATTTTTAAAATTGCGTTCTAGCGCTAAACTAAGATACACAAGGAAGAAAAACAGAAAGAAGCGAAAACATACCTACATGAATTTATTGCTCCAACCCTTGTCCGTTTTTAAGAGGCTAAACAATAATGAGTTGTTCGGGCCAGTGTCACTGTTCACCACATGGCTTTTATTCTTTAAAATGTACATGCTTTCATACGTGTCTAATTCACGATAATTACACACGTTCTTTATCAAATGCAAACAATCCGCGTTAACACTATGATTATTTCCTAACACATGTTTTTCTATACCTGATTTTTCTGGTCGGTTGAATTTTATGTGCGCAAGATGTTCTTTATACAGGGTTTCGATCGATCTGCAATCTAAACAAAAGGAGATTTAATCTTGAATATATACATATTGCAAAGAATGTCTAACAATAAATTATGCATTAAAATCGAATTACATTTAAATTAAATAAATTAATTTAAAAACGTTAGAAAAAATTATTATAAATATACGCAGTGTATTTATTTTCGTTATGTAATAAAATAGATTTAAGACTGTGCTTTGAACTGTCAATGACTAAACGCCATTCACTTCATATTGTGTCAAACCCATTTTTATCAACAAGCTTTTAATATTTGAACAAACACCTGGAGCACCATGTGTATGAAAAATTTTAATGGTAAATTTGAAAATAGCGTATTATAAATAAGTTTTATTAGCTACGAAATTTGCGGCAACAAACAAAAACTAAAATTTTGAAATGTGATTCTTTTGTTTTATGGGCTTAACTGATAATAGTTGGGCAAGCCTACTCCGTAACACTTTTTCTCTTTCCCAAGAAAAAGTAATTTTTGAGCTTGAAGCAAGAAAATTTTTTTCTTTCAGTTGTGATGCTAACAATTCAGAGACTTCTTTAGAAAGATTCAAAACTCTTATAAAATTATTCAGATGCTTCTGTGAAATGTGTGGCTGTTTATCATCTGAACGACTTTCGAAGTCAGTATTATTCTGATGATCTTGATTCTTATTGATCTTGTGCTAAAGGTTCAGATATATTTATTGTAATCGAAACAGACGGAACTGTGACGTTAATTGGATGTCACAAGGACCACTTTTACTGTTTATGCCCTTTATGTCAACACTACAAAAATAATAACAGTCTAGATGATTTTTTGGTTCCCGCTATATAGTTGAGATTTCAAAATTAAATATTTGCGAGCCCAGGGCTTGTCACTTTTATCCAGAAGCATGCTGAAATACCGCAAATAGATACTATTAATGGACTCTATATCAGGTGCACCGGAAAGTCATTACCGGTTCTTCCAATAGATGTCGCTAGCTTAAAGTATTCAATGTTATAATTTGACTTATATGTAATTTTATTCTACTGATATCAAGCTTCAAAACCATACATGTTGTACTTTGTGAAAGTAACACATAGATTTATACCTCTTCAAAATGTCGAGTTTCGTGCATGAAAAAGTGCATTTGCGGCACGCATTACTTTTCTTATTTAATCAAAAGAAAAAAAGCCACTGAAAGTCATTGTTTGCTGGTAAAAACTTACGGTGAGTATTCTCCAACCATAAATATATGTGAGACGTGGTTTCAACAATTAAAAATTGGCGATTTCGATGTGCAAGACAAAGAACGTTCTAGTAGACCGAAAAAGTTTGATGATGCGAAACTGCAAGAGTTATTGGATGAATACCCAACCTAAACACAAAAAAGAATTGGCAGAAGCGTTAAACGTGGCCCAAGAAACGATTAGCGGCCGATTACGAGCAATGAGAAAAATTCAAAAGATGGGAAAATGGGTGTCACTCAATTGAATGGCAGACGAATGGAAAACCGAAAAATCTTCTGTGAAATGCTGCTTCAAAGGTATGATCGGAAGTCATTTCTGCATCGAATAGTGACGGGTGAGGAAAAATGGATTTATTTCGACAACCCTAAGCGCAAAAAATTATGGTTATTGTCTGACGCAGTCGTCCCATCAACTCCAAGGCCAAATCGTTTTGGTCGCAAGACAATGCTCTGTGTTTGGTGCGACCAAAGCAGCGTGATATATTACAAACTGTTGAAACCTAGTGTAACAGTTAATACTAATCGCTACCGACAAGTTATCAATTTGGATCATACATTGATACAAAAACGTCCACAATGGGTCCGAAGACACGGTAAAGTGATTTTACAGCACGATAACGCGCCGTCTCATACGGCAAAACTTATCAAAGACGTGTTGAAAGCACTTGGGTCACTTCTTAGAATCAATGGGACCCGCGCTTGCAGAGCAACACTTCTCCAATTTCGAAGAAGTTAGAAAATGTCTCGATGAATGGTTTTGCTCAAAGGACAAACAATTTTTTTGAGCTGGATTCGTAAATTGCCTGAAAGATGGACAACAAATGGCCAATATTTTGAATAAGTACAGTTTTCTATTTTCTTGAAAATTATGTAGCCTTTTTACGAAAAAACCAGTAATGACTTTCCGGTACGCGTCATATTTTTAGAAAAAATGTCTTGAATTGTTTTAATAACACTTTGTTGAACTATTACAAGAACTTTAACTGTAGATTTGAAAGTGGCGTGGTGTAAATAAGTTTTATCAGCTACGAAATTCGTAGACGACAAAAAATATGAAATTTTGTAAAGTGGTGAAATATATGTAGTTTATATCAGTGGTAATATATTTCTGCATATATCTTTCAGTATAAAGTGAGGCATTGATAATCATTAATTCTTTCGGATTATATACAATGTTATCGAAAGACGGATGTTAAGACGTTAATTTATAATTTATTCAACATTAAATAGGCCGTTAATCAGTTTAAAATTGGAACTATTTCGTAAGTCCTATAAATTCATGAATCATTTGGAAGTATTAACATTAATATTTAATTTATGAAAAGGTGGAAAGCAATTTCACTTAAAAAATGTAATTTATAGAGTATATAATAAATCTATAGCTAATAAATACAACTAAAATTAAAGGATTTTGTATACTTGGAATAAATATATTTTTCTATGTACATTTCGCCCTCCGGCATCTTCAGGAGGATACAGAAGTAAAATTGTTTCATTTTCGTATTCTGCTGACCTTGCCGCAAGGCGAAACGTACCTAGCAATATATTTCGTGAAACTACATCAAATGTTTTGATATTAATTATATTCGTTAGCATAACAATATGTTATAAACATTTTAAGTTTTGGCTGACAAAAGTTACCATCATTTTTATTAATCATATGCTTATAAAAAGAGCAAGATTAAAATTGTATGGTTGTATTGCCAAATGAAAGGAAGGACATCTATCAAAACATGTTTTAAATGCCTAGGGCTTTGACACAGCGCGAATACGTGTAAGGAAAGCGATAGAGTAGATATAGTGTAAACTGTGGGGAGGGCAGGGATATCAGGCAGGAGAGCCTGTACAAACTCCCCCCCCCCCCTCCACCACCCCCCAACATTGAATTTCAGCAGAAAAACCATAGATCTGACCAGACGAGGTGTCCGTATTTTAGAAAATAGCTTCAGGAAGAGACGAAGAATAGAGTACGTCAGAAGTAGGTTTGGCAATTAATAAGGAATAGAAATGATTGAAAGGTACTTAAGACTAATGCACATGAATTTGCAGAGATCCAAGTATAGCCAAGAAGAAAGATAATTTGATATTATAATTGTTCGTGAACCCAATACAGAACATGTGGAAAGCAGAAATTGCATTAAAGGTAAATGATTGGACGTGGCAGCGTTTTCAATAAAAAGAAAATGGAGGTACGAATGGCTAGAACTGATTCTAGACTAGTAAAAATCACAGCTTTTAATCAAGATTTTAGGTGTGGCTTTTACGAAGTCTTCCTGTGTGCCAGTGAATGCTTGACGATGACATTTGTACACTACGTAACTGATTGTTTGGCTTTCTCCATCACAGTCGCATCCAGGACTGCTTCATTTGCGAAACATGTGACCACATCTACCATGATCCTTTCGCACTCTGTCTGGCGCGGTAGATCAAATCCCTGCAAAAGCTGTTTGATGTTCAATAAGGGTTGCCACTCTTCCGAAGGGCAGTCTCGTCATGCAGCCATCCAAGAATTCACCACATTAAAGTTTTCTTCTGAGAGCAGTTGAGCAGTTTTTAAAGAAACTCTTTTCGATTTAAGAAGAAGTGGCTGAGTCGAGTCGTTGGTGATTGTAACGTACTCTCAGGACAAGATCCTATGCTCCTGGGTGTGATGCGGCTCAACGTGGTTTAAAATGAGCAGCTATAATTTTGGGGTAGTATTAGAGTATTCCTTATGGCAAGTATATTAAGTGAAGAAAGAAATGGATCGTCCAGTAGAAGGATATATATATCCTTAAATCAAATTTTGTACGAGCGTTCGCTGTGTTGAAAATAATAAATAATGAAAAGTAGAAAGAAACTATTTTTTTCAGAAAAAATTCGTTTTCTTTTCTTTATTTTGGATCAGTTTAGTTTGATTATTTGATTATAAGAATCTATAGTTATGAGTTAGTGTATTAACAGATCAAGAGTTCGAAGACAATCAAATTATTGCGAACCAAGTGACTTAGAAAGGGATCATTTGACTACACGAGACTAGTATTGCATTTTATGAAATCTCTAGGCTGATGCAAATAAATATAGCTTTTTTTTATACCTTTTGGAGAGATTGATCTCGAGAAAGTGGTCAGTATCGTAGAAGGGGTCTTGGAGGACAAAAAGAACCACCAATGATAATAGACTAAGATTGCATGTTCTTAGGAATTGTTGTGGTACTTCAAGGTCAGTAGGCATTGTTTTTTAGCAGACATGGCTATAGAATAATAATGTATTCTATATATTGTCATGTTCTTTTGTTTGGATCGATTTCCTGTTGTCCAAAATTAATATGTTCTCTCACTAATCGTCATAGTGCCCTTAGCATATGGATATGATGTAATATGGGATTAGATTTGGATGAAAAGTGGAACTATATCATTTTTTCAAACGAATTTTGTTTCCTTTGTGAAACGATGATAGTCGCAGGTTCCGATTTCGAAGAGGGGATAGGCAGTCTTTGATTTTTTTCTGTATAACATGAGACTGTACTTACTAGAGGATTGAGCTTTGGGGTGGAATTAAAATAGGAAGTAGGAGACCATTTAAATGCTCGAAGGTATATTTATGTTTGTTTAGGAGTAGTCCTAAACACCATGTTGTAATAACAGAAACTAATACGCACTGTTGGGGCATCGAACTATATAAGCACTTGCCTAAGCATCTCAAGCAGCTGGACACAAAAATATTTGCAAGAGAAATCTAAGAGGCGCATATTGACAAAGAATTCTATTCATTAGTGGAATACTTCACCAACTATCTTTAAGCTCAATTATCGTATTAAATGCCTTCTGTTTGTGATGTACATATTACATGTTTTTGTACAAAGGGTACTAGGAAAGTTTTGCAGTATGACGCAACAATGAATTGTAGGAAGCTGCTTGTTGCTGCATGTTGAGACATGTTCAAACGTGCATAGTAGTCGCCGCGCCATATCGATGGGCTCAGTTATTCATTAGCAGTGAGAGTGTAAAGTCCTTGCGATGGCATCGTGGTCACGAAATGAGATAAGGGCACTTTTGCGTTATAATTTCGTGCGTGGTTTAGACCAGTGCTTCGAAGAAATGACTCTTGCACTAGGTGATGTTTGTCCACATCGCATAACGATATTCAGTATATATATATATATATATATATATATTGGTATAGAGAATTCCAAAGGGGAAATTTAACTGTGGAGGATACTGAGAGGCCGGGAAGGCCACGAACGTCAGTTACGGAGGAAGACGTTACTACTGTGAGAAATATGCTCGGCGAGGACAAGTGAGTGACCTACTAACGGATAGAGGGTACTTCAGGCCTAAATGCACCAGCAATTCGTTCGATTTTGCGTGATCATCTGCACGTGAAGAAACTTTGTTCTCTCTGGGTGCCGCATCGACTGACTGAAGAGCAGATGACAGACGTGTAACTTGGTGCCGGGAGATGCTACAAAAGTTTAATAAGGGACAATCTCGGTATGTGAATAACATCGTGACAGGTGACGAGACTTGGCTGTACTATTACGATGTGCCGACCAAAGCTCAAAACAAAGTTTGGGGTCTTTGATGATGAGGACACACCCGTATTTGTCAGAAAATCCCGATCTGTAAAGAAGAAAATGATAGCTGTATTTTTTAAATCGAGTGGAATTGTGGAACGCGTCGTTTTGGACACACAGAAGACAGTCACAGCTAAGTGGTATACTGAACAGCGCCTGCCTAAAGTCATTGGATCTATGAAGAACCTGCAGCCAAAGGCAAGAATTGACACCTGGTTCCTCCATCACGATAATGCTCCAGCTCACCGCGCCAAAGCCTGCACCGAATATTTGACCACGACAAGATTGAAACTTCTCGAGCACCCTCCCTACAGTCCAGATTTTGCTCCCTGCGACTTTGCGCTATTCCCGCATGTGAAAATGAAGCTAAAAGGGAGGCGGTTTTCCAGTGATAAGGACTTTCTGTGGGCTTGGGACAACGAGTGTGCTTTACTCCCTAGTGAAACTTGCCAAAACTGGTTTAAAGGTTGGTTTCGGAAGATGGAGAGATGTATTGAGAGTAGAGGAAATTATTTTGAAAAAATTAAATAAACAAAGCTGTATTGCAAAACTTTTCTAGTACCCTTTGTATTTGTATATTTTAATATTGACTGAAAAAGAAATATTATATTTATATTTGTAATTTATTACTTTTCTTCAACATTTGTTTGTATTCGTCAATATGATAATAAAGATCTATCTATCTTTCCAACTATTAATTAATTAACCAAGTATAAATTTTAAGGAAAAAAAGTTTCAGTGTACCTTGAAAAGATTAAAATATCGATTCTTTTACTTGAAATCATTTCTTAATAAGATTTTAATGAACGTAAGTCAGATGTCACAAAATATTCACTTCTCGCTTATCCCAAAATAAGGATGTAGTTAAATATTTACAAACAATATCTTCTACGGAATATTCGCATAAAAACGTTTCCGGCAAGGAATTAATTCATGTCAGATTCAATTATGTTCGAAGACCGCACTTGGTTTTGTCATGCCACATAAATTTACATTTACATCATCAGCAGAAGATATCCTTCGTAATTAACACTGATGAACTTCAATCACGCTATATAATCCGATAATTCTGCAGAGACATATCTGGCAAAGTCGGATTAAAGAGAAAGCGTGCGTAAGAGATAAAAGATATGGATGGTGAAACAAGGTTAAAAGTTATCTTTAATGTTGGCGATTTTTTTTTCGTCTCTGCTTAGTTTGGAAGTTCGTTAATTTTGAGCATAAGATTTTGTTAATTTTGTTAAGAAATTTTTGTATAACATCAATGCATTCAGTAAAAATAATACCATACTTTCATCACAATCACATTCTAAATATAATTGTCTGATTTTCAGTCAACGAAATGAACGCCATATAAGCGATAAATAGGATATTTCACAAAATTATAAATTCAAAACTTGTACTTACGAAATCAGGGAAGTGTACCAAATCGGACAGTTGTAAGATATATTAAGTAATTCGAAGGAAATAGATATGTTATGGACTAAGTGAGTTACGTACGTCTTCGTACCGTTTGGTCAACGGAAAACATCGTCGCAATAAACGAAAGTATTATTGATTGAAAACACCTACTCTCTGTCGTATGTGTTTGGCAATCAAGCATTTTAAGGAGTTCTTTGCGGAGAATTCTAAGGAATTATCTGAACGTTTACAAAATGTAGTTGTTCTTTTTCAAAAAATGATTCTAAAAATACAGTAACTGTATCTGGCGCTTGTTATCATGCTATATCAAGTTCACATTTTCTCATTTCGTTGATGTGGATCTGCATCTCCACGCTTGCAAAATTCAGTCGGCATAGGCTTTTAAGCCAGTAAACTATTCTAAACGTCGACAATTCATGAATTGAATTCTGGAGAACTAAAATGAAATCTATGGTTTTGCGAAAAAAAGATCATCTTCAGAATGAGACTTACTTTCATTTGACATGTTAGAAAGAAAATTGTTGCGTTTCGTGCGCAAAAAAATACTTGAGAGATTAAGGAAAAATCGCATTTCCAAGTACAAGTCAAAATGCTCGAGAGATTTTGGAAAAAGCACAACTTCGACAAGTTACTTTCTGTGTGAATTGTTGAGTGATTGGGTCATTATTTGATTCTGAAAGTGCATTAAATGTATTTGCTAACCTCGAGCCTCCATAATTTAGTTGGCATAGGCAGTTAAGCTAATAAACTTTTCTAAGCGTTGGTAATTCTTGGATTCTGGAGAACTAAAGCTTAATTAATAATTTTGCGAAAAAAATTATCTTCAGAATGAGGCCAATTTTCATTTGACATGTTAGTATAGCATTGTTATGTTTTGGACGCAAAAACACACGATAAATTCAGGCAAAGAAGCGCCTTCAATTTGTGAATTATGTTCTGAAGAACTAAAGCGGAAAAATCATCTTAGAACGAGATTTATTTTTATTTTACATATTAAACTGTTGCATTTTGGATACAAAAACATAATCGAGTGATTCAAGAAAAAGAAGGGCAACTTCTTCACTCTATTTTGGACTAGTGGAATAATTGGGCCGTTCTTTCCAAAAATGATTCTAGAAATGCAGTAATTATATCTGGCACTTTTTACCATATTATGTTAACCAAATTCATATGGTCTCATTTGGTTGATGTGGATCTTTATGATATATGACTCTAGAAAGATGGCACAATTATCTACACCAGTCCGAAATCCATACCAAACGGTGACTTACTGTTTTCGACAATATTTGTTTTCGTTGATATAATTAAGGTTTCTTAGTTCCTCAAATTCTGAACTAATATTCATTAATCTTTTAGGGAGAAATACGACCCGTTGCAGAAGATGATTTTTTTCGAAAAATGAATCAGTGAATCGCCTTCATCCGTTAGCTTAAGTTTCTGGGTCAATTGAATTTTGTATGTATGCAAGTATAGATTTCTAGTGAGAATTCGCGCAAAGAATGCCTCTTAATCCCTAATTGTTCACGACGACGACGAATTGGTGGTCTTGGGAAAAGAAAGGAAAAATGGTGGCGCTTAAGGTTTTCAAGTCTTTCGTCGATCATGTCTCTACAAATTTCTTAATCGTCGCAACTATTGTTGCAATCGATGCATTATAATGCCCAAGGACCGTGGAATTTTTTAACAGTTTGCGCGGAATATTCAGTGTATTTATAATGAGTTTACACAACTAACAACGCGCTGTTCAATTGTATACTGCTCCATGATGTTAATAATAATAATACTCGTAATGACAGTTCTTTCTCAAGCTGATAGTCTTTTACAGGACTTCAAAGTAACAAAATACTGCGACAAAAAATAGATATAATAAACCTACGAAAATAAAGTAAAAGATAACTAAAATAATTAAATAATAGTAATCAAAGAGATCAAAGGTACACTATGAAAACATATCGCTCAGTTTTCGCTCGGCTTTTGTATACAACACAGTCACAGTAGAGTTTTCATCAAATTTGTTTTAGTTCTAGCTATTACGAAAGCGGAATTGTGTCTACTAGCTGGTCGTGGCACCTAAAATTGTAATTTAGATCATAAATATTCACAATCATCTCTGTTGTGAAGCAAAATACGTAAAGCCTAGAATACTGACCATCTCGATTAGATCCCGGCGTAACAAAACCATGTTTTCGCAGTAATTCCACGAGATTTAAACCAATATAAACTATCTATTTTAAATGTGTGTCTTAGACACGTGTATTTCATTTTGCTAATTACAAAATTACAAAGATAAAGTACAAAGGCTTTGAAACATCTGTTGGTAAAGTAGCGAGAAATTCTAATGAAAAGCGACCAGTGATTCGATATTTTTATTAAAAGAAAATCCTATACTCACAAACAAGTTGAAAAGGTTAATTAACAGTTATCATATCTCGTATAGAGTTATACATATGGCCATATGATATAGTATTTATTTTGTTCACTTTTTCAAAGCATAAAACGATATTTTCCTAAAATTATATGATGAAATGCTCCTGGCTTTTGGGCATGAGTCCTCGTTATTTTTGTTTTCACCTCTTCTGTGGTTTCGATTCATTCGAATTGGAATATCATTGCGTTCGTCGATTGCCAGAAGCCCTGCTGTGAAACAAGACGTGCGCACATACATGTGGTATGCCGTTGGAATCGTCGGCCCATGAATTTATTGGAAAATTAATTATTTTTTGGAAATTATTAGCGAGCGTTTGTCGGATTTGTTGACCATTTTACTCGCTTTGACCTTCCGTATTTTGCTTGTTATTTGCTGTATAGGGGAATTTTTTTCGAGGACGTAGGAAATTAAATATGGTGTTTAGTTAACACGTGTAGTTTATTTTATTTTTATCAGTCCTTTTGATAAAGCAGGACATTGTTATTATTGTTTCATTTTTTTAAGTATTTGGCCAAGTATTTTTGGAGATCATTAATTTTTTTGAGTACAAAGAATGCTTAAATGTTTTATCGGTTGGTAGACGTGTAACCTTTTTTGATTTATTATAGTTCGAATTAAATTTATAAATATGGCGTATGAGATTTATTAATCGAAGCTGTCAATTCTTGACGGCACATCAGAGTAGTCGTGAGTCGCGGTGAGTGGGTCTAGTTAAATTACAGAGTGAATTTAGTACATCGCGTCACGATGATTGAATTAACCAAAAAGGTAAATAAAACCAATTTCCACAATAATGTTCGTATTCTATGTACGAATGTCGACAACTATGTATAAATAATTAATCATATTGTGGCACCTGGATCTGCGGTAAAACTCGCACAGAAACAAGTCCTTACCGGACTTTGACCGTCAAAAGCCAAACACACACTGTAGATTCGTTTCACATAATGTAAAATGTATTCTAGTCTTAAAACTAAGTACTTATTTTAAAGTACAGCCTCTACTTACACTTGCGAACCTTTTTTAACGGTGGTATTTTTCTTTTCCAGGATTCCAAAGACAAACGTATGTATGTTATTTAACTCTTGTTCATATCAGAGGAAGCACATTTCCTTATTAAAACAGAATTTCTGGTATCGATTCCATCAAAACCTTCTTAAATTGCACGAACAGCTTTTGTGATTGTGTCCTACTTCTTCGAAGATGAGGTAGAAAATGCTACTACCATCATATCCACTCAAGAGTACTAAAATTCACCTGGAATGGATTATTCAGACGGTTTCAGCAAAATGTACAACGGTTCATATTGCAAGAACTCCAGTAATAGTAGTTTGATAAAGGTTTGGTGGTCACGAAATTTCACGGTTTGGTACTACCTCGGTTATATTTAAAACTTGTCTATTTTCGAACGAAGTGCATTTCTATGTAATAACAGAATTTCCTGTATTGATTACCTCGAAGCTCTCTTGAATTGCATGAGCGCTCTTTGTACACTAGCTTCAAAGGTTAGCGTTTGACGTGCATTTCATCATGCGGCATAATTTGGTAGTATTGCTTTCGAAATAAGGTCGGAAATACAACAACTGCTACGTCAGCTCGATACGTTCAAATGTTTGAAACTTTGTAGCAAAAACAACACGAAAACTCACCTGGAATTGATAATCCAGATGATTTCATCAAAATGGTGCCAGGGTCCATATTCTAATACAATTAAATACAATTAGTCGGTAATTGTTTTGTGACCAAAGAAATCTTACGGTTCAATAAATTTTTTTGGACCTCAAGCTCGCCCGATTTGTCAGTGTGTGTCAGTTAATGGCCGTCCAAGAAAACTTGGACGGCCACTTGAAGAGCAAAAAAGGAATGCATACAAAGGGATGGTAACCATCTTACTCGATTTACTTAAAAATTGTTTTTTTTGCTGTATTTAATCCATGATGATTTAACATTGGTGAGACTTATTTCAAAAGTTCCAATTTACTTGGTCGAACTTCTATTTTGTATTGTTGGTACAAATGCTAATATCAAAGTTCTCAAAATATTCTTCACATATGTATAAAGACACAGTGACAGCATTGGTAGAACTGCTTGGAACATTGTTTCGAATATCTATTGCTTTTGCTTACATTTCAATATCGCACGTATAATGTTCATTTGTCGGAAAGCCCTCCTATATAAGGCTATAAATAATAGTGTATTTAGTTCGTACTTCGGAGTTCGAAGACGTAGAACGAGTAAATATTTTAAACGTCTTCACCAATATCCACACTTAACATTCAAACGATCTAATATCTCGCGAACAGAACAGAAACGTTACATAATCATAAACTTAATATTCAGTCGGCGTTCGGTTCTCTTATGTAAACACGTACGTATCCACATACGTTTTGGTAAAAGTATCGGTTTTCAATAAAGAAGCGAACATACATATGTAGTAGACGTAATGTTTTCAAATATAAAACTAGATTAAATAAACGTTGGTTACTTTGTCGGTTTAGTTCCGATTGAAATAAAGGAATTTCGTTTTATAGCTGATAATCCGTCTAAACTTTTCGCTTGCCGTGTCTGCGGCTTTCAATGTGGTCGTGGAGAGAACTTTTATTTAATTAATTTTAATTATCGCGTTGAATTCAACAACTTTATGAACGGAATGTTCTTGCACATTCCAACTTAGTTTTCGTTCTATTATAATATCAAAGGTGGCGTCTTGTGATAAAAATTTGTTTGCATATGTACTAAATACGTTTCACTCTTAAAACACTTCAAATGTATAGCGTGTGGAAAAAATAATGTCTCTTTAAGGCTATTTCCTACATTTCCGATATTTCCCTCTTCATTAGTCAAGTATGCTGTGCTTTCAGAAAAGAATCTACGCCATGTGATCACTGCCGTTCTGGTTGCATATATAACATGTTGATAACGACTTAAATATCCCTAGGTAGGAGGGTTATTTTTTAAATAAGATCCACTTTTTTTAATAAGAGGAAAAATACAGTTAATATTATCAAAATATATCTATTTCTATATTCTACATACTTTTATCGGCCTTTCCACATAATTTCCATTTTTATTCAAACATTTGTTACACCATTCAACAAGATTTTAAATTCCGACGTCAAAAGAAATCTGCAGCCTGTGAAGAAGCCCAATCCATGATTGTTGTTGATCATTAAGTAACTCTTTTAAGTAGCGAGGCAGGTGAATATCACTGGGCGAAAGATCTGGACTGTAAGATGAATGATACAGTTATTCTCATCCAAAAGACTTGATCAGACCTTATGTTTGTGCAGAAACATGTGAGCTTGCACTGTTATGGAGCGACATCACACTGGAAGACACTAGGCCGCGACGATGTCGTTATTCCTTTGACTGTTGTTCGGATACAGGAGTCATGTGAGACACCCAAGTCTCATCTTCTGTAATAATGTGGTCTAAAAATTGATCTCCTTGCTGATTGTATCAAGTCAGAAACGATAAAACACAGCACAATTATTTTGTTATGTGATCCTCAAAAATCAGTCTTGGAATTCACCAATAACACAATTTTCCATACTTCAGTTTCACCGAAACATTGGTGTATAGAACTGATCTTGAAATCTGTGGAAAATAAAATCAATTGATAACTTTTCAATAGTGAATCGTCGGTCCTCTCGAATTTTGTTGTCCATATCACGAACCACACCTTCAAGAATCAGTGTGGGTACAGCACGATGGAGCATCTCTGCATTTTGGTAGACAAGTAACAGATTTTCTTAATCAAAATTATACGAGCCGGTAGATTAAAAGAAGTTCAGTAGGTGCTTAGCCGCCAAGCTCAGCAGATTTAAATCCCCTAGATTATTTTTTAGTGGAAAGCTGAAAAATTTGGTTTATGCAGAACGACTTGAAAACAGAGAACAACTTGTTGCTAGAAATATGGATGCCGCAGTAACTATCCATGCTGATCCTGAGATTGGTAGCAGAACTACCTCCTCAATTGTAAGAACAGCTGTACTATGTACACAGCAACTAACAGCACTTGTCATTTTGAAGAACTAATTCAATAAAGCGACTTCTATTTAAATGATTTTCATTGAGATTTTTTCTGCAGCAGTACATAATACTCGCATTAATAGGCTTACCTAAAATTCAAATGCTTGTAGCTCAATTACGAGAGAGTTTTGGGAATTTTGTTGATTAGACATATTTAACTTGAAATTGCTTCAGCAGCATATCCTTAAGTTTGTGGCAAACATGTTATGGGACATCCGGTACGTAAACTTACACATAGACACAATAAAACAAATATGGTGCGAATACGAAAAGCAGATTATTTAGTACACCAAAACAAGGTTACAAGGTACATACCATTAAAGATATAATTTACTTGTTGACAATTCGATAAGCAAACATGGCCATTACAGATCTATAAACGACGTAATAGTCAGTGTTCGTGCCTCAATAAAAAAGATATCGTATTTTCTTTCTTCTTCTTTTATGTTTTTGTCTAACAATTTTAGGTTAAAGTTTCCTCGAAACGACGATTCCTTAATAGTCACGTTAAGCGTCGCTGCTATGTTAGATTACGTTGATGCGATCTAATATTTTTTTCGAAGATATCACTTAATGATTACAGGCAACTACAAATTTTTTAAAAGCCCATGCACATACAAAGCAGTCATTTTAATAGAACATTTTAATATAATTTATCGAAAATGTCATCGCATTATTCTAATTAGGACCATTCAGATTGATTAGCGCTGTTACATGAACATGTATTATATTACAATTATGCATTTATTGTATTACAATCTTCAGTATCTGATAATTAAGTTAGGCTAGGTTTCACTTATAATAATAATATTAATAATAAAACATAATAATAATAATAATAATAAGCTTTATTTTACCATCTATTATAATACAGATAAAGAGGTAACGTCATTGTCTATGATAGTCTGTTTGTGTATGTACGTGTATATGTACTGTGCGTA